>WMED01017899.1:0-12866 GCA_019650415.1 Pipa parva | reverse complement strand
ACCGGCTGAAAAACCCCAACAGCCCGGTCCTGGTCCACGGACCGGCGGTTGGGGACCTCTACTTTAGTCAATATGGCCCCCAAATCCCTGAACCTGTTTTTGCATTATGCTGTTTCCCGCTGTGCATAGGTGTCTTGAATCCACTGGGACTGAATTGCACACACTCACATCTGAAAGCTGCCTGTCAGTCAATCCCTGCAGATGGCTGGTATAAATAGCCTGCAGTTTCAGTCAGTGGTTGCCTGGCTTTATTTGTGCTATTGGGTGCACTTCTGATTCTATTTGTTTGTTCTGGTTCTGCTTTCTGCCTGCCCTGACCTCTGATCATGTTTCTGGACTTTACTTGTACTCTACCAGCCCTGACCTCACCCTGTTTTCTGACCAATTCTTTTCTCTGTTAGCATGTATCAAAAAAATGGCATTTGTATGGCTCTATCCCTCAATGAAAAACTTTGTAAGGTACTCACACCTGTTGGCTTCTCTTGTGTGCTCAGGAGGCAGGTAGGCGGACTTGAACACCAGATACGTTGCAAACAAAAAGATGCGCCTAAGCGTGAAACACGTTAGAGCGGTGGCTTTTATATTCACATGTAACTAAGGATTTTAACATGCATTTATAATAAAGAAGGCTTTTAACACTTTGGAGTGCCGGAGGACCATCTTTTTGTTTGCAAGTCTTTTCTCTGCCTGAGCTTTGTTCAACAGAGCTAACTTCCTACTCCTCTCTAACTAGCCATACACTCCATCAGGGGGTTGCTGTCTTAGGGCCGCAACCTGGGGGTCTTCTTATAGAAAAAAACATACCCCCTTAGAAGATCGGAAATGCCTTAGAATTCATACTCAGTCAACGTCAACGTTCTGAGGAGTTATGCCAGCAACAAAGCCTAACATTAGGTCACTTTTAGTTGGACAACTGCTTAGTATAGTGTCATCCACTTCAATTGCTATGTGACCATGGAAACCCACACTTGCCCAGATTAGAAAGTTATAGATATAATATAGATATATATATAGCTTTATAAATTGGTATGAATCCATGGGTATTAAAATATTTTAAATTATCCGTCACCTGTCACTCAAGTGGTTAAATTGTTACTGCTCCTGTAGCAATCATTGTATCTATAAACTAATTACACACACATCAGAGAGCATACAGTACTTGACAGACAGCTGCTATCTCCAAGAGCCATTATAGTAAGAGCTGAAGATCTGATTCACCCTTTTACCGCTGACTGCCACCCTCTTGTTTTTAGGCTGTTTAAAAATGAGACAATTTGATTTGATTTAATTTCTAGATTTCCTGATACACTCTTAATTAACCTGCTGTATCACTGTCAGGCAACCTTTAGCTAGTGGGAGGTAATCAGGTAAAAGGATTTAAACATATGATAGTTGTAAAATAAACATCAGTATAAGCCTTTGAAAGTAAATTACAGTTATTTGCTACTTGTATGTTGTCTTGATGATATTACTTCCTATTCTACTGGCCACCTGGAGGTAATGTCTGGACCACCAGCGACCAAGATACCATAGACTGGGAATGACTGTTCTATTTATTTTAGTCTCTCAATCAAACAGCAGGTTTCCCATTAAGAGTTTATTAGGAAATCTAGAAATTAAATTAAATAGTCTTAGCAACATAAAACATTTGGATGGCGATCGGCATTATTAAAAAGCAAAATCACCACAGAAAGTGATAGTCTCTGCTGGGGTACCTTGTGATAAAACAATATATCATGATGAATAGAATATTCATATATATATCACTGTCTTAATAAAAAGGTTATGCAGCACTATTTGTAGACATAACTGTGACATTAACCATCAGACTTTATTTCATTAATTCCATATTGCAATCTGGAAGACTACGTGTTGATGTCACAGTTGTGCATCATTGTGATTGAAGCCAAAATAATGAATTACAATGAAATTATTACATTGTGAGGGCTGGGGCAGCGGGGGGATGGGTGGCTTCAATATAGCAGTTGCTTTGGTCTCGGGATTTGAACCCTGGATATCCCATCCACAGGCTCTTTGTCTCAGAGCCTCCTGAGGTTTCATGCCTTGCAGGTTTATTAATACCTGATCCCAGTCCTGCTTGCTCCTATTTTCCTGCCTTGCACAGGTGCTTTGAATAATAGATTCATTTACTCCTACCTGCTTACTGAATTTCATGTTTGTTGCCTGCTCTGAATTCCTGGTTTCTGCTTGTATGCTGCCTGCCCTGACCTCTGCCTGCTAGGATTAATACCATCTATGATTACTCATATTGCCTGTTTGTCTGCCTTACCACTAGTGGACAGCAAACCTAGGGACCTCAACCTAAGAGCCTCCCCATAGCAAAAGGCCATACCTCTTTGCAGGGGTAAAAAGTGAAGACCAGGAGTTCCTTAGACTCCGTGCCCTAGAACTTTCCACCACCAAGTCCATTCGGGTATTATTCTGTACTTCTAGCTATCCAGCTGTTCCCTCCTACTTCTCCCCAAGTTACAAGTTCGGTTACCCTGACAGTGGCCAAGTGGGGGAATGGGACCAGGTATTTAATGCATATGATGCAGACAGAGCATTGCATAGACCAGTGGTGGAAATAAAGTGTCCTGTACCCTTGTTGAAAACCCACCTAAATGATTTGGTGTGGACTTTTCCTGTCCCACTGACTTTTAGGTAGTAACCCTGGTGCCTGGCTAAAGGGTGGGAGGTCAGTTTTGAGCTACCCCCTAGGCAAAGGGGATGGTGTCCAAAACAAAGTCATAACCTTTGCATATTAAAGTAATTATTCCTTCCTCCAGAGCACAGGACAATTGTGATAAAGGTTATTTGTTCTTTAATTTTCTGTGAAACACTGGCTTTGGTTAATATGATACTTGGAGATTTTGCTTTTATTTGATGGTAGTTATTTAGTACAGGGAGATACTTTTAGAATTCTTTGTCTATCTCTTGCGTCTGATTCATATTGATACAAACTAGTTCCCATTGTTTACTGCAGAGATTCAAATCCGTTTTACCAAATGCAGTGAAATCCACTGTGTTAGAATTCTTCTGATTAGCGTAAATCTGAACTGCGCTCACCTCCAGTTTTTCTTTAAATTCAGGACATAATGCATAGTATTATGTTGTATAAATACCCATTTGTGCATTTGTTTTCCCATTGAATGTGGTTAGGAGTAAAAACACATTATTTTTCAACCCCTCCTTTATTTACTGTCAAAGACCAACAAAAAATATGCTTTGGGAGTCATGCACAAAGCAACGCTCATTGTAGGAAATGGTATCCAAGGTCTCTTCCATCTACAGGGTAATGAAAAGCAAGCAGTGTAACAATGACAAACGTCTTTTAATTAATCGATAGAATGGACATTTCTAACCCTGGTTTCTGCACCAGGTTTATCTTCATCTATTTACATGCACACACACGCCCTTCTCTCTCATCGGAGCTTTCTCAATATACTCATGTAAATGTACATCTCCTCTCATACGCACATCATAATAAAGCCATTTATTCTCTCCTGTCTGTATCTCTAGAGCCTTCTCTTTCTCTGTTTTCCTTTTCCATTCAATAAATTCTTAGTTTATATTTATATCTGTAGCTCTTACGTATGCATGTGTATATATATTATTCTTGTTTTTTACTCCCCACTGTCTGGCAGGTCTCATCAACCATAGTATTTGTTTTTATATGACTTTGGAAACAAAGAGGGGGGATAAAAAATAAAAACAAGATCTTCCCACTTGATAGTGGAATGTGTACACCATTCTGTACATCTGATGTGATACGTATTTATTAAAATACTTTCAATCTTACACAACATTTACAAACAACAAAGTGAAATTAAAACTTCCAATTCAGATTGCCCTGGCTGATGATCCTACGTAGAACTGGATAAAATGTTAATGTTATTGATACATTGGCACATTTAAATTACATTTTTTAAGTAAAAACTACATTTGTCTGATCACAAAAAATAGTAATGTTTATAGATGTGTCAGCAATGAAACAGGGTTATTTAAAAATGGCACCTTCAGGGATGCTAATATCCCTTTAAGATGGGGCCACACTAGCGGTTTTTCATCTGGTGCCTTATCACCAAATTTTGACAAAAAAAAAACAAAATACAGATTAATATCTCCTTGGAAAGATGGCAGCACAACAGCATCCCCCATCACCACCCCCTGCAGGAAAAGACTTAGTGAATACCTGGCTTGATGACTGGCTTTCACTGGCTGCTGGATGGTGGACAATGGCGATGCTGCTGTCTGGCTGGAACAGCTGCCTGGTGACACCACTGCTGGTTATAGTGGCTGCTGGCTGGCTCCAATGGTTGGAGTGGCTTCAGGCTAAAATGCATGGCTACTAGATGGCTGACACAGCTATTAGTTGAGTGTACTGGAGCCTGTGTGTGTCTACCTGCTTTAGTCTCTCTGCAGCCTAGTTGTAGAGGACCAGAAGCAGTACATGCATGAATTAACATTAGTTTCTGCATGTATATCTGTGCCTTCAAGCTTTACTCCTACCTGCTCCTGCTGAACAGCCAGTAATAGCACATATATTCATGTCATGTAGTATACATGACTGGAGAGTGACACTGGGGTGCCATGGAATGGCTTACTACTGGGGAATGGTAGGAATTAAGGGTGGTTACCTGTCCGGTTGCCAGAGAAAACAGAGAGCGTTTCAGTTAAATTCATATTTGGATAGCTAACTGCTGCACTCATTTAAATGTAAAATACATTTCTTGTTAGGTTGCAGATGGCACCCCCATGTATAGAGTTTATAATATCACCCTGATTGACTGCCTATCCCCAGTCCCAGCCTTACTTTCAAATAAAAACTCTTTGTTTTTCCAGCTTTGCTTGAAAACTGCCAGTGTGACCCCATCATAAAAACCACAGTGACCTAACTTGGTCATAGCTAAAAGCAATGCAACTTAGGTGGTGATTAAGTTTTAGAAAACCTATGGTAAAATTAAGCTTTTATTTTAAATTGCAAATAATTATCAATAACTGCCCTGTTTGCACAAATCTGTCTTCTTTCATCAATCACCCCCCCCCAAAATACTGGCAGTATTTGTTATAAAAAAAAATCTATTTTCCAGTGCTCATAGTAGTGCCCGTAACGTCTGTCTTCTCACTGCATCACCCACCCCTCCCCCCCATTCTACTCAAAGTCATTCACCTTCCTTCCACTTCTCTCTGTCTCTGTGCACAGGCTGGAAATTGGGAATACATTACAAAAATCTTTTGAGGATTTTCCTTGGCTTAAATTTTAATGAAAATGGGGATCGAAGCAGGGAAAACAAAATTGTTTTATCATCAGAGTGTGTTTGAGCGATTGCCAAAAGGGAGCTCTGTATCTGGACACCTGAAGATACATCTCTGCAGCTAAATCCCAGTGCTTGAGATCTTCAAAACACTTAACAGCGCAGACATTTGCTTATTGAATTTCTAAAACTGTCATGGTTACTGTCCGCTATGGATGCAGATCTCTTGCTCAGCTATTTAGTTAATGGCATTAATGAATGGAATCGTCGTGGTTATTGCTTTTAGATCTATCGTCCTAGAGCTGTGTATTAGGTCATTTTGTTGTGTTTTTACACTCACAACTATGCAGTGCATGAACACAGGTCATGAACAAAGATATCCAGCTGCCCAAGTAAGAGTGGATTTAGTAAATAAAATCCTTTCCCTTTTAACCAATGGAATTTTACTGATTGATTTTTCAGGATTTTGGAACAACACTGCACTTGTCTTGTAGCCAGGAGATTTTCCAAAAAAAATGACTTTCCTCTGTGTTTGTTTATTAGGAACAAAATAGTGGGAAAGTCGTGTGATGAGCTATGGTTTGTTATTGTGGCGTAGCAGTTTCTTTCATGCATTTATAATGCTAAGTAGCACAATTTTTACAATTGAACCTCTTTTTTCAACCCAGAGGAATCACTGGAAAGAGGTGGGATTCAAACTAACAGAAAGGAAAAAAAAAAGAGGAAAATAAGTTAATTCAGGATTACACATTCCGCAAGTTATTTAAAATGAGTGAAGCGACTTCATTCTTCATTGTAGTGTATAACAGTGAGGTTCCTGGCATGTGTGTAATCACTACCAGAGGTTCTATTCCTTCCTGGAATGTCTCTGCACTTACTGTTATCTTTTACTGTTTTTGTTCATTATTGCATCTATAACACAGCAGTTTGCCAATACATCAGGTGAATTTTCTCTTGATGCTTGTGACCTTTCACAATAATTCCAGTTATTATTCTTAATGTTTCCAGCCGCTGTGCTCTCTTAGGATGTCTAAACCCATGATGCTTCTCTCCAGCTTGCCTGGTTTAAAAAGACAACAATTCCACACTTTAACATGATTGTTCCATGCCATTATCTCAAATTCCTGGATTTGGATTCCTTATTTATATCTTAGTGAATCATGCACATATATGGTAGTATAAACACAATGATCTCCCTAGGAAAAGCAACGGTTATATGTGGGAATGGACATGTTTATTATTTAGTTTAAAAGATGAGGTTGAGAGGGCTGTGGTGGAGTGAGGTGGGTGAGCTTTCTCTTCTTGAGGTTTCAAGTGGGCAAGTTGTCATATGTAGGGCAGCTGATTGTAGCCATCTTTCCACATTTCTCATGTCATGATGTTATTGGTTGTTTGTAAGGGCAGAAGGATGGTTGTAATCATCAAACAGTTGACAATGCCTCAGTGTTTAGTATTTCTAAATACTTCCAACACTAAGCCAATTTCTGACACAAATAGTTAAAAAACATTTAGGGAATAAATCATACTTGCCATTTTTTTCACTGTTTAGTTCTAAAGAGAGCTGACATTTTTTTCCTCCTCCGCTCCCCCTCCCCTTTCTCTTTTGCAAGTCAGGCAACACAAGAAGAAAAAGATGACTGACTGCTATTGGTTAAGCAGTGTGCTGATCTTTTGGCCGCATAAATTAAGCTTGGAATGCAGGAGATTAGAGAGGGAAAGCTGACTTGTGCGCATGTGCTAAGTAGTAAGTAGGGCATAAATGTCCAGGAGAGGGTACCTTTTCATGGAAAACTATCCAGTACATGTCACACACACACACTTCCTAGTGCAGAGTTTTGAAAAGCTGATTAATCAATCATCCTGCTTCACATGAAACAACTACTGGGACGAAATGCTTCTCACTAAGTTATATATATATATATATATATATATATATATATATATATATATATATACACACAGTATATACTGTATATGTAATTATACTGCATATGTAAAGATATAATCTGACTATAGTTCCCCTTTAAGAGGTGAGTGAGGAGTTTCTTAATCAACATTTTGCTTGACAATAGGTAAATGGGGCTTTCTTTATAGACAGGATTTACTTACCCTTTAAGGTAAGGCTGACAAGACTGGCCACCTTTCTTTCATCTTACAAAAAAATGTGACTCTTATTTTGGTCAGTTCTTGAACCTATAAGACATCAACAGTCAAGACCATTTGCACTATTTATTTCCTGATGAACTCAAGGAACAGTTACAAACACATACGTAGTTGGTTCTATTATGCTAAATACAGCTGGTTTATATGATCATTTCATTTTTAATCTTTTGTGTGTCACCTTGAAAGGTCTAATAAGGTCATTCCATTATGCTCCAGGCACAACAAATTATATTGAGCTGCATTAGAGTAGTATACTTTTATTGTCAGCTCTCTCAGCCAATCCGCTCATTTATACTCCCCAAAATATCATAATATTATCTGCCAAGTCCTAGAAACCCAAATTAGTAAAAACAGAAGTCTGACAGCAATTAGTCAAACCCCACTGAAGAGTGTGACACTGTTAACACTGGGAATAACAGACCTAAAAAACTAGAAGCACACACTAGTGCATCATCTTCAGTGAGATCCTTTTAACACATAGATAGGTGACTGACAGTACTTTCCAATTAGTGAGAGTAATTTCAAGTGAGGGAAAGCTGACAAACCTATATTAACAAGGTTGTCATAAGGCAGAAGAGCAAGGTCTTTCCAATCATAAGATAAGATTACAGGAATGCAAGTGACCTTATAATTATTTTTTCTCTACGATGTTCATTCTTGTAAAAGTCAAATAATTAGCAATATGGACAATATGACCAGAGACAACTCCATACAATGACGTGCTTTTAATATGGCCAGGGAATGCCCTTTCTTATTATAATTCATGTCTATTGCTAGTATGGTTTCATTAAAATAGAAAAAAAAAGATAGATATGTTGGCATTGTCTCCTTTGAGCAGATTCATGTAAAGATGACATAATACAACACTGTTACTATTTTCCTGACTACACTCAGTACTACAACAACAATTCCTTTCATCACCATGACAATACACTGTTTAGTGAAAATGCACAACTGACATCCTACAATATGGGCAAATGCTCAAATATTGTGGCCAATTCTCTTCAAGGGGTGAATTTACTCTTTGATAAATATCCCCATAAGGCCTGATAAGGACCTGGCATAAACTGAATCAGGACATTTCAATGGGCTGGGGGGGGGGGATAAAACACCATGTAATCTTTATTACAAGTGCTGTGTATAACCTCCATTATTGCCATCCTAATGATATTTTCCAGATTCTCTTTAATTAACTCATTAATGCAACTACATATGCACATTTATTATATAAAGGAAAATGCTGTAAGCAGCTTGTCTGTATATTTGACATAATGCACATAAATAAGCAAACGTCTGATGCAATTATCGTCTTTGCTAAGTCTTTTTGATTGGCAGAACCAGCTATTTGCAATGTTCTCCCCTGTGTAAACATAAAAAGAAATGATGGAAACACACCTAAACCTAAAAAGTGAAGACAGTAGATAATGCTTCTTTCTCTTAGAATTCCCAACTATTCAGTAATAATTGGTCAGTAATTGTGTTCTCTTCTTATGTACACCAGGCTACTATGCCCCAATACAAACTAGCTTTACCACTCATTAAGCTGGATCTCCTCTGAAGACAGAGTAATATTGTAACGTTAGCTGATACCTGATAATTTCTTTAATCATCTGGTCTGAAAAGACTGGATATGACCTTGGCAATTAAGTGCATAGGAGATTCAGAGAAGATGTTCACATCACAGGTGATGACTGTATGGGTTGAAGTTAGATACATATTTTTTTTTAACAGTAAAGCACCAAGAATGAGCACTTGTCTCTCTAAGTAAGGTGCTGACGATAACATACTATTTAAAGGCATGACTCTTCCATGCTGCCCATGACTATAAAGCAACCATAATTCCAGAGGCCAGAACATCTATCAGTGCCTAACAATTTATATTCCTGGCACCAGGAGCTGGACAACAGAGCCCTAAAATTAACTAAGCTACATTCCTTTGAAATAACAAAAAGGTAGTGTTGAAAATCATGTTTAAATATGTCACATTAAAATAAGTCCAATAATTCCAGGCTATTTGCACCTTAGATGCTCCAGGTGCTCCCTAAACCTCATGACTAACAGGATTTGGGTCAGTGATGTGGAATAAAACAAGAATGACAATGATTTTTTTAATAATAGACACAACAGTATATACCAACATAAAACAGGGACCTGAACCCACCAGCTGGGAATGTTTGACATGGTTAACCGAGTACAGAACTGCACTGGAGGAAATGGCTTAACTGAGCCTTAGTTCACAACTGTATCAAAGTGCAGTCGTGCTTTGGTTGAAATTTGTGGCCATTTTCCATTTTTGCATCCTGCAAACTCTGCAATATGGCAAATTTGGTCCAATTCAATAGCTTACAGTGGTTGTTTACTTAGGCACCTCTTTGCATGTCTGTGCACGCACGCTTGTGACTTTCATCTATTTTCCAAGTGTTGGACTGCAACAAAGTGGTGAATTTGGCAAGTTATAGTGCTCCAAAAGAACCAGTTTGACTTCACCAAATCAAAGTGGCAAAGTAGGGGGCTGAAGGCAAGATTATCAGCAGGTGACTGTACACTCAATAGATAAAGGACATGTTACAATAAAGTGACAACATACACTAGGTATACTGTTGCATAGAAACTGAGGTAACAATCACTTGTTGCAATGTTGGTGAATTTAATACGGCAGCTATAACAATTTAACAAGGTGGAGACAATGTTTATCCTTATATTCAATCCTGCTTATTAATGCTTTCTTGACATTAATCTTACAAAAACACAGATATAGTGAAAGCCTGAATAAGATTAAAGGGAATCATGGGAAATTACATCTCTTCCCATCCCTTGAATGAATTCATCACTACTATGCGTTCACTTTCTCACCAGGGGAATCTGCCGTTTTGTAAATAAGGGATAGTGAATTTGTATCGGTCAGAGCACAGTGATGCAAAGATGTTATGCTTAGTGAATTTTATCTTTGATAAACAACCCTTCAAGTGTTTTAAGGTTGAGGGCAAAGCAGTGGGGTAATTACTATATATGCATTATGCATCCACTCCCCAGTTCTGGCTTCCTGAATCCAAGCCTCCCACCCTCCAATTTTGTCCTCCCTCCCAAAGAAATCATTGGCAAATGAGGCTAAATTCAGAGGACCATCACATTCTAGTTATAGTGTCAAATGCAACTTTACTCTGACTGTTAACAGTGTAGGCTTATTAAAGCCTTTATAAGACATCACATCATGTATAACAGTATATACTATATTTCATATTGTCTAGCATAGAGGGTAGAGCTCTCCTGTTTTCTTTTAGTGTCTGGTGTTTCAGGGCCATTACCTATATCACCTTATGCACAGAGTAATAGCTTCATACCCTACTTGAACCTGCTGAAAGATATATGATTATTTAGAAATTCTTTGCCAAAATGTTAATGTTCTCTCTTCCTGAATGAAATTTTATGTCAGAGTTAAAAAAAAAAAAATTGAAGCTAATAAATATTTCAAATGTTATTTTAAATGTTATGTTTTTTAAGCAGTTATTAAACATTAATATTTTATTGATAATATAAAGAAAAATATGCATCAAAGAATTCGAAAGGATTCTCATAAAACTAAAAATATGATATACTGGTCAAAATAAAACATTAAGTGGCAGCAAATTTGAACTTAAGTTTTAGAAGATTGTTTAAATATGTACAGTATATAAATATATTTATACATATAGAAGAAGTGATGTCAGATTGTCAAGAAGGAACAGACAGGCCACTGTCCCACCAGCAGAATTAATGGGGCAGTGCCCCAAGTTTTGATACTTTGATGGATCTCAGAGTATGTCAGAAAAAGATAGGGTTGGAAAGTGAATCTAAGACATAACCACTACGTATCTTGTGGTCATGCATGTCAATAATGGTTGAGGTATTCATTGGGATAGAATGGTCCAAATGTGCCACCTTGTATCTAGCATAATTTTCTTCTTGGGTTACTCCAGAATTGCCACTGCAAATCCATGGGCCTCCACAAGCTACTATGTGATACACCCCGATATGACCTTGCATTTATATATTTATTTAAATTTCTCAGTTACGCTGCAAACTTCTCAGTTACTTTTAATGCCTAGAAGATCTTCAGTTCCAGTTTTCAGTACTGAGAAGTCCACATGCTGCTGGATGGCTGGGCCCCCTACAAGAGTACCTTCTGTATCTCCATGGTCTCACTTCTCTCCATCTCACAACAACAGGAGAACTCCAGAAGGGGGGAGGTGGCACACAGTAATAGTTGGGGAAAAATAATGACAGAATCTATGCCTAGCAAAGACACCTGTTCCTCGCCCTGTGGCCAGTGGGGGATTTAAAAGCTGGTGTTTTCAGGCACTCCTTGCCTGAATGTCAGTCTATTTTAGGCGGCTCATAGTATATTGTCCTAATTCCAGTCTTTTTCAGTTACCAAGTCCTTATCCTGCCCCTGTTTCCTATAACTGCTCCAAGTGTCCTCCTGCTACCTGCATCTCTTGTGCCAGTTTGCTCTTATCACGACAGTACCAATTATTCCTGAGCATCCAGCTATCACTAACGGGGGGTGAGTGTGAGGGCTGCGACCTGGGAGTCTCCCTTCTGCAAAGACCATACCCCCTTATGAGGGTCAAAGGTGAAGACTGGAGACTCCTTAGACTTCATGCCTCAGATAAACCCGTGTCAGTCCCGTGGTGTCAGTCCACTATACCCCTGACAATGAATTAACTTCCTATCCTAGGCCAGCACACTCCATAGTCCTTGTACATTGTACATAATTACTGAACCTTATCCCAAATAGGGTAGATATCAGGGACTGTGATATGGTAGCCATTACACAAATGAGGAGTTTAGAGGAAGGGGCAGACCACAGAGGCTGTAGACAAGAAATCCTGCACACGGATAGGGTGCAGTGTAGCAGCAGTTAAGGAACCCACAGGAAGAAGTTAATACATTTTATCCGCATCCCATTCATCTTCCTATCCTAGAAGACTATTACAAACCATCGGTAATCAAAATCTGCCTCAACAAGAAATTGCTAATTTTCTCCATATTTGGTGAAATCATAGCTGGCAGCTGTCACCCCCGCCCCCATGCTCTTACAACTGTTGTAAACTGTAAATGTGCTTCTGTATAAGCAACCACTGGACATGCCAACACAGGATCTTTCAGGATACTAAGCTGAAGCAGGGTTCTTAGCTTCAAGCCTATAGCTCTCCCTAAAAAAAAAAAAATTTGAATAGATTGCAGTTAATATGCACAGACCCTCATCCAGTGAGTTACTGTTACTACGCTCAATCCCTATTCGGGTGTAGGATTTCTGGTCCCTAGCGTCTGGGGTCTACCATGACTTGTATGAAGGCATGATACTTGTGGCTTTCTTCTTTTATGTGGTCCTGGTGCTTCTCGGTGACTTTTAATATCATTATTATTCCAAAAAGGGTTACAATGTCCTATATATATATATAT
>WMED01017898.1:0-12866 GCA_019650415.1 Pipa parva | reverse complement strand
CCTAAACAAGCCGTTTAAAGATCGCATTCGAGAGCAGTGGAATGAATGGATGGTTAGCGGTGAAAAGTCATACACAAAAGGAGGAAACATGCGTTCTCCACAGTTGGATATTTTGTGCCAATTTGTCATTAAAACCTGGAATGATATTGATGCACAAACAGTAATCAAGTCTTTGAAGAAGTGTGGCATATCAAATTCATTAGATGGTATGGAGGATGACTAATTGTGGCAAGATGAAGAGGAAGCTGAGGCCACATCATCTGACACGAAATTAGATCCATACGATGACTGCCTTGCAACTGTATCACAAGATTGATGAACTTTTAGGGGGGAATTCACCATTGTGTGAAGTGAGCTCCGAATCCTTCGGCTCACTTCGCACAGACTGTTATGCGCTCGCTGATGTCCTGCACGCGGACATCAGCGAGCGCTTTAAAGGGATTCCAGTCTCGGCGAGTGATCCTGGATAATAACCTGGCATGTCAATTTAAATGTAAAGTTTAACTTATTGGTGCTTATTTAACCTTAATTAAATTACACCAAAAAAAACACCAAGGTCCACTCTGTATTTAGATTTGGAATTATTTGCTTTATCTTTTTCCTTCCCACCTAGTGATTATATCACAAAGAGTGACTACCCAGCAGCAAATATAAATAGAGGGATATTGGCCTAAAGAGGCATCAATTGCTTTCTATGGAGAAAAACTTCCAAGCCACAATTGGCATTCATTCATTCATAACACAACATTTGTGTTGGTTTCAGGGTTTATCCAACTTTATTTGAATTGAATTTTCCCTTTTTCAACACAATCATAAAAAAAGTAGTGGAGGAAGCATAATAATTATTTTCTATGTAGCTAATCTAATAGATGTGAAGTACCATTATTCTAAGTATTGTCTGATATGTGTAACACAAAGCACATCACTCCATTGGAAGTCACAGTAATGCAGTGAAGGTGCCACTTTTACCACTTTCTAACAGAGAGTTTAACAATGCACATGTCTAAAGAGTGATATTACTTATCCTCCATTTTTGTCATTTCTTAATAATGTACAATCTTAGGACTGACAGGTGTTTCGCTCCCCCCAGCAGCATGTGCTTATGTGCTGTAGAACTTTATCACATCTTTATGACACTGATTGTTATTGCAGTGTTTAGATACTCTGCATAATGCATAATGTTTAAAAAAAAAAAGTACAAACATGCTAAGCTTAACTGGAGGTTATTTTTCTCTGTCAGTGGGGAACAAAGAAACAGAAGCTTAACTTGAAATTTCTTCATTACGGTTTTGCATAGGATTTGTACATTGCTGTTATTTTTCCCAGCGCTTATTGTTTTGTCTCTTTTTTCCCCTTGCTTGGGAATAGATTAGTCTTCTGGATTTACCATCAAAAAGAATTGTGCATTTCATATATACTCAGGAAGAACAGACTACAAAAAAATTGAAGTAACTCCAAGGTCATGGATTACCTTAGTGCAGAAAATAGTGTATTTGTAAAGAGGTTGTCTAGGCTGGTAAAGAAATGTTACATTCAATTCCACTAATGGCAGCTATAGTGACTTCATTTAATACTCGATACCGTGCAGCAAAGTTCTCACAACACCCAATACAGTGAATGCATTATTTCCTATAAAGTACAACAATGGCCTCATAATGCCAAATGCAGAGTAGTATAGTTCCTATTATGCTAAATACAGAACAGTAGTGACCCTGTCATGCTCAATACAATAGCCACATAATGTCCAATACCAGCTGTGTAATGTAAGGCATCCTCTGAGTTATCCACACTGTTGTCAAAATTATCCCCAAATCATCCACAGCAGTTTTAAAAAAAAAAAAAGACCATTTTCTGCACTAATAAAAATGATATTTTTTTATTGCACCGTAGTCAGGCTATATAGGGCTATATCTTTCTGTTATAAAGGCAAGACCTCCCTATGCCTTTTTCCACCTGGGAGCAGCCTTCCGAGAGTCCCTACTCATGTACCTGAAGTATCACTGGTGGCCACTTCTACTTCACTCAGCAGCCATTTTATTACAAGAAACACCTGAGGACCTATTTTCCCATATTAAACACCTGCTGAAGTGAAAGTGTAAGTGAATGAAGGCTTTCATAAGGCCTGGCTTTCCATCTTTCATTTGTAGCAAAGCACAAAGTTCGACCTTGCTATAAAAAAATCTCGTAACAGGCAGGTTGCACAGCTTTTTCCTGAATACCAAACAGTTTATTTTAATTCCCCAACACCTGTAAGTATCAGTAACCATTTTGTGATAACGCAACTCTTGTCAGGGCTACTCTAGAGATCCTCTTTAAACTGGGTTAACACAGTTGACTATAAACACAGTATATGGTGATCACAGTGTAACTGATTCAATGTTCATTCAAATGGGGAAAAGATACATTTTGCATTTGTGCCAGATGCTGCATTAAAAGTGTATGTCAACATAAGATTAATTTTACTATGTTTTAGACAATCTGCAATGACTTTTTCTGTTCTGCGTCATGACTTTTTTCCTTTTTCTAATTTTATTTTCCTCACTTTACTTCCCCTCTGCATTTAGGATGATTTAACTGTAAGTAGAAGAGGTATTGGATCACAAAATGAAATGAAAAATAATAATAAATAAAGTGAAGGCCAAAAAACTGCTAACTACAACATATTAAAAATCAACTTCCATTTACCCTTTGCTTCTTCTAAACAGTACTGCATGCATAACTGGTAAACTTGGATATGTTTTTGCAAAATCATTTAATATAGCAACATTATACGGTAGGGCAATCATCCAAAGCCCAGATTAGTACAGGCATTTCTATATTCACTACCTGTACAGTCCCCGTTTAGGAAAGTTCACTGGCTAAAGATTTCTGATCTTTCCCCTCCCTTACATTTAAGATGTACAAATTCACTGTAGGCAAAATGGAGCTATATTTCACTCACTCTTAATGGCAGGAGATAAAGACAACCCTAGGACATATAACGCAGCACTGTAAAATGCATTTTATTTCGTTTTTATTTTCCAGTTTTAACTTATAACACCGCAATGTAAATAATACAAATGTAAAGAATAAAAGTAACTTATTCCACTTAGGTGATATTTTAACAGCATGTTCCACCCACTCATGTGACTTCAAGATTGACTATATCTCATAGTACAGTGCATAGAGTCAAGTAAAGGCAACGCAAGTAGATGAGCTCATTCATTTCATTAAAACATTTCATTTCTGTAATTTCTACAATTACACATTTAAACATATACACAACGAGGACCATAAATATATATTTTAATACCCAATTCATACAACTTACCTTTAAACTTTTGGCTATGGACTCTCATTCGTTGTAAATGCAGGTTAATTGGAACAAATTCTAGGCTCTTTTCTCCTTTGTTACAGCTGGATTTAAAAGAAGACCCTTGGGTAAAAAAGAAATTAAACACTTTAGAGCGTAATGTTATGTTGTGAACAGATGGTGGTTTTCTTTGTTATGCTTTTATATATATATTTTAATTCTGAGCAAAACAAAGTGCATCTTTCCATTTCATCTTTTGATTTTACTGTGCACTTAGATTTCAAAAATGGAAAGAATTTTATAGCTGCACTCAGCATGGACTTCCTTGGTAATCTGCAGAGCAGTAGTTAATGTGCAGAGATGCTAATGGCTTTAAGTGACAGATGTCGCCTGCTGTCTAAAACAGGGACCCAGCATGATGAAAATGATGCCACATTTATCAAACATTATGTTTTGACTGCACTTAAAATACATCATTGTACAAAGCCAAAAGCTGAACTACAATTCATTTTTATTGACGTGTCAGTATAAGAATAACGACTTGTCACTTACTTTTTTCTATATGTGTATTACCTTATTCCATAGGGTTGTTTCATGTTTTAGGACTGAGAATTTTACAAAAAATGAATTTCAAAATGTAATCTCAATAGTAGTAGAAAAACAACATAAATTCGAGATCACTGGCAAATTTCCACTAAGCCAAATGGTACCTGTTCAAAACAATGTAGTATGGAATCTCAAGTAGATCTTCATTTCCAGTAACAAAATAAACATATGGTAAAAATGTGCATGAATTGAGGTGAACATTTGTATAACAATGCAATTTATTGCTCTCTCCATCTTAGAGGGTCTTCTGGACAAATTATCAGAATATCATGAATTTGGTGCATTTAAACTGTACAATATATATTTGGAGACATTAATTCATTCTGAAATGCCCTGAATGGATGATTAATTTCCTACCATCATGGAAACTGGTTTTTATCATAAAATGGTACAAACCGAATAAATTTAGTGTTGCTATTGTCATTGGATTTTGGCTTAAAGGAAAAGTTATTAAAGAGATAGGGTATGAGATAGGGATTCTAATTGTGGAAAATCAGTCTTTAGTGGGCACTTCCTTTAACATTTAAATAACATGTAATAGTCCTGCAATGCTAGGCAGCATGAACGACAATATGTATGTAGAAGGCAGGACTGCACATAGCATAAATTGGTAGGTACTTAACCTTTACCTTTATGCCTGTTATATTGTGAAAAAGTGTATTGTTTGGTACTTGATGACCTGGAAATGTGGTTTTACATTTTTGTGCATTTAAGGGATTGTAATAATAAGAAGGCATTAATGGGTTATTAAACTCAAATGTAGTTTATCAAATCACAAGGCTCAAAATTTCTTATGATACTATTTTATTTTTAATGTAGGTTAACATGAATTTGAACACGGGATTAATATGGACTTTAATATTATCCAGTGGTCACTGATAATTAAATAATGGGTGTTTTTTTTTTTTGCTCTAAAGAGTATAAAAATGTGTTTACTTTGTTATATTTTCACCTGCGGAAGATAAGCTTAGACCACCTGAAACATTGTCCTTGTACACTATTTTGGCAATTGTGGGTCAGAAAAAAAACGTGCAGGAGTGAGGAATAGTTTGCATTGGGAGACATTGAAAGTGTCATGGAAGTCCCATTACCAAAGTCAATGTTCATAAAATAAAAATCTAAAAACTATTATTTGTAAAATTTCATTAAAATATATTGTTTGCTTTAAATTTGAGTTTGAGGGAACATGAAAAAATAGACAAATATTTACATTTACAGTGCGGTGCAAAATGTTATTCATTGTATCCTGAACGGTCTTTAAAATTAGGTAAAATATCAATAAAACGCAACAAGAAACAAACAACCAAATGCCAGCCAATGATGATAGACAAATAATGTTCTCAAAAGTGAATTTATTAATCAGCATACAACTCAGTTTATCTTAATTGGAAAAAAAAATACTAAAGTTGCACCTGTATGTTTCTCAAGCTCGGTAAGACTTTCCTGGTAAACAGTTACCATCTCTTCATAATGTGCAAGGACATTCTGTCTGAGGTTGTCCCAGTGAGGAGAGAGGTCACCAAGATCTTTTAGCAGCTCAATTCTGATTGAGAGGAGTAAAGAGGTATGTTAGATAAAACTTTGGACCAAACATGAATTATGCCTAAAATACATTTCAAACACAGCATTTTACCAAAACTTGTTCATCATGAATAGTGATAGCACAGATATTTCGGATATCTACATACAAGTGCATACTGTCTTAATTTAATTTAAAAAAGTAGACATGTACATCAAGTACAACCCATTGTATACAATACCACCCAGTGCATAGTTGAATGAGAGAAAGGTGAAAATGCCATGATGTCCAGAAGGGTAAAAGAATATATGGTACATTGCAAATTGGATCAGCCAAACTCATACATGAATATCAGTAATAGTATAATTAACAGGTCATTAATATTAAAATGGGGCTTTTTTATTATTCAAACACTGCATCAGTAAACTAACAGTATTCCGCTATAAAGCACTATGTTAAAAGCACTGACAAAATCTAACAAGACCACACATATTGCAATCCATCTGTCCAACAAATCACTTACTTCCTTAAAAATAGTAAGCAAATGTATTTGACGAGATCTTTACTTCACAAAACTGTCATGACAACTACGGAAGATATTCCTGATGAACGGCATCTTTTGAGAAAAATTTAAATATCATTGCCACTGTAGATGTCTCCAAAATATCTGAGATCCTTCATCATGATTTATATATGGTTGCCTGAAACTTGACTCGACAATTAGCATTTCTGTCATCTGACCTCCTTGATCTACTGTATTTGAACCCATAAATGTTTAATTTTATTACTGATCCTTAGAATGAATTAATTCTTTATACAAGGCACCAATTTCTCATTAATATTAAACTTCTGGACTATTGCAGTCTTTCTGATGAAGCATATTTAAAACCACCTTGCAGGTCCTTTTACTGAACTTTACCCTTAAATGAATAAAATAATTTTAAGGACCTCGCCCTGTTCATTAATTACTTAGCTTTGGTACAAACTTGTACCAAGTTGAAAGTTGGAAAATTTCTACACAGGTCAACAAACGAATCTGTCCACCCATCTTGCCACAAGCCAAACCCTATCACCAGACAGTTATTAAATACAATAATAGCAAATGTTAATAAAGGTAAAATAAGTTAATTCCAAGAAGTCTTGTTGCAGATACAAAAATCTATGTATAAATGTTTTCCATGATTTAGTCTGTATTCTAATCTTCAGTCGCTTTCTTCTTTTTGACGATGCACTTAAGATATTCTGTTTCAATGAACCTTGCAAAACCTCAGACCTCATTTTTAATTAGTTTTTCTAAATACAAACAAAGCACTAAATGATTGCACATGTGCAAAAATGTAAACTAATTACCCTGAAACACTTTACCTCTCTGTCCACAAACTCCATACTTTTTTTATTAAATTTCTCTCACATTTATAAAGCAAAATAAACCAACTAGACAGAAAACTCTACTCTGCCAGCCTAACCTTTTTTTCTGCCCAATTGCAGTTTCTTCAGGCTCTTAAAAGACTACTATCCCTAAAAGACTTTTAAAAAATCTATTTCGATTGGCATAGAAAGATGAGTACTATAGTATTATATGATACTTTATTTAAACTAACAGTTCATTGTTTAAGACAAGCTATGTGCATTTCTGTGCATTCCAAACACACCTGTGCACAGAGCCTAAAAAAGTAGTTTTGAATAGAAAAGTGTGTCCCTAGCACAGGGGTCGGCAACCTTTTGGGCTGACAAAGCCATACACGTGCGTCTCTCTCAGCCCTTTTGAATACAGAGCCACTGATGTCATATCTGACTTCAGCAGCTCCGGATTGGCTAGAAACCCAGAACTGCTGAGAGAGCTTTGTCTCTACAGAGCTTGCCGGCAGACTGTAACGAGCATGCTTGCATGTGAGCACCGTTTGTTACAGTCAATGAGCCAGATGCAGCCATCAAAAGAGCCACAGGTTGCTGACCCCTGCCCTAGCAGAAGTTCATACTTCTAAATTCATTCGTTTCTAAATACAAGCAAAAAACCAAAGCTGTTCATCACCAGCAGAGAAAACTGTGTTTTAGGAAGAGCTGAAGATGTACATTTGTTTGATAAACCTAAACAATTCAGAAACAGCAGTACATAATGTTCTGAAATATTCCATCAACATTCCTGCAGTTGAAAACAATCTTAAACTAAAAGTATTTGCTAAATTTAAGTTCAGATATTTGTTATGTCCAACCCAAAATAGTTATATTTAAACCTAAATGCTTTGCTCATTAATCTTGTTTAATTGAAGATACATTGACACTTATTTATATGGCCAAATAGGATGAATTGCACTTCTCATTGTTTAGTATGTATCATTGTTGCTGACCTTGGGATCTAGTCACTAACCTAATGATTTTCTGTCTTTGTTAAAAAGGGGAGTGAGCATAGTTTCCAAGGTTGTTAGTCAACATGATTTAGAATACTTTACAAGTAGTGATTTTAAAATCACGTTAGAATTTTGTTTGGACGTTTCTTCATTTGAAGTTTACGAGAAACCTGTACAAATGCTTCTCTAGGAAATACACTGGTATAAACATTTTAGTTTTAGAATGTTACAAATCAAACAAATCAATCAAAACTACACTAATGTAAAGGAAAAATCTCATTTGAGTTAGCATGGCAGTTATTCAAATACAGCACTTGTAAAAATGTTGTCTTTAAAAAGTTAAATTCAGTAATTGTATTGCTTTCTGTCTATTATTACTTTAACTGATAGCAGCCATGTTGGTACACAGACCTCACTCAGTCACATTGTTTTCAATGGAGCTTTATACAATATATATTCAGGAAGTGTGCCCACAAGCCCAGTTTGTAAAGCTAAATATCTAACTTTCTAGACACAATTTAGAATTTCTGGAAGCACAGATGGAATACAGTATATTGCAACTATAAATGCATTAAAGGCATTTTCATATTTTGGTGTTATGGTTCTTTTAACATAATATGCATTGGCTAGTTCTGTGGACTGTATAATGTTTCATAAATAAGAAAAAAATAAATTTGCTACTTTCAAGACTCTTGAATCATTTTCTGTTTCTCATAGTTGCAGTATCTGCATGTTTAGCCAATACAGACTGTTTGCTGTAACATGGATTTAGTATTTATCTATTAGAGTAGAGAGTTAGTCATGTATCCTGCCAGCAGGAAGAGGTCTCCACTGCTTTTCCATTGTCAAACGGGGTATATTTGTTTTGCAATAAGATTTTTCAGGTTAGATACTCAAACCAGTAGGTCTGGACAATCCAGCATCATCAGTAATAGTATAGGTAGTCCACTACCCTACCAACAAATAACAGTAAGAAGAAATAATGAAAGTCTAGACCCAAGTGGGAAACTTTGAGCAGGACATTATACAGGTAGGGAACAAACTAGTATATGGGGTCCCATGTCAATCTATAGAGAATAAGCCAGACAAGTGTTTTGAATCAACAAGAAGTACCTATTTAAGTAATGTACTGTTTGTACTTAACAGCTAATTAAAATTACCCGTTACTTTAAATAACTCAAGACCAATTGTATTGTTTATTTCCAAAGATGACGCAAAGAAAAGTACCAGACAAGTGGGAAAGCAGACTAAATTCTAAAAAGTATTATTTTTCTTAAGCAAAGGTAAAGTTTATAAAAAGCATTTAACTGCAATTACTCAGTGGTAGAAGTCCTATATCAGTATAATTAACTGTAGCGGCAGATAGCCCACAATCATCCCGAAGGTCTGACTGTTTTTAGAGCTTTACGAGTAAGCAACCTTTGGCTTACTGCTTTAGTGGTTTCAAACATTTTGGAGAACACATAAAAAAAAAAAATTAAAAATCTATATTTCAGCTAAGAAGAAATGGCAATTAGAAGGCTTATGACTAAAATGTACATTCTATTCCTGGAGAGAACCAGTAGTATAGCAGATAGTTCTGTTCATCACTAAATACTGTAGACTCTTGCAGAGCCATTTCAATGGAGTTTGAAGGTGAATATATCAGCTTAGGCAAACTCGCCATAGAACATGATATTTTTGAACTGTTAAAAGGTGATTTTAAGCAGAGTTCAGCTGCAAACTGGCAGTAGCATGTACTTGGAGACTGAGTTGCACAGATGTTTTATTGAAAGATTATGGGGGTAATTCACTAACCTCCGAAGTGAGATGCGTAGTCTTCGCCTCACTTCGGAGGATAGTGAATTACCCCCTATATATCACCAATACTGGGACAAGCATAGCAGCATTTTTCTGGATTAATTTCCCACCATTTTGTACAATGTGGCACCATAGCCTTGTATTTGCTTGTTTAAGGGATTTAGCTATGACAGGAGACCCAGTGCTATGATATGGTTAGTTGGAATTGTTTCCTCTGTAATCTCCATTGTAAAAGGGCAAGTTAAATATGAAGCTTTCTGTTGTGTGAATAAGCAGCCAAAGATGGTGTCTGTTGTTTTGCTACTAAACAGATCCAGAATAATTGAACATAGCTGCAGCTGATACTGTAGTAATATATTTCCAACCACGGTTAAGGTCAGCTTGTTATTGGGATTTTCCATTTTGACTAGATATATGTAGAAATTTGCTGAAGCTAACAAAAGTGTATCTGCTCTGATGTTCTGCCAAGCCTCCCCCCCCCACATTTTTATTGTATTTATGTTACATTCACATGCATTTTGCTGTTATGCTTTATTTTATCTATTCTATATTTTATACTTTTGACATTTGTTATTGTATTAAGCTTGCTTTTTACACCTCAAGTAACCTAGCCCATGCTATATAGATTCGTCTCGACTTTCTCATGAATCATTTCTTTCTCTCCTACTACCCCCTTCTCTAACAATTTTACTTTCAAACAATATTGTCCCCTCCATAAGTGTACAGGCATCAAAAGGACCTTTCAAGCTGATTTGTTGCTGCTCCTATGTATTTCAAGAATTCCTTTTCTTAAATTTGAAAAATTCTTATTTGAAAAATTGCATTTTTCAATATTTATTTAACTCACAACAACACAATGAAAAGTATGTCTTACATTTCTTGACTTGTATAACATTCTACATAAAAGTTTTAATATACAACATACATAAGTTGACAGGGTCAATGAAAATAAGCTTTTTTATGTCAAGATGTAGGAATGTTTGTCACTTAAAAAAACACAGCCTAGATAAATGAAGCAAATATACAGTATAAACAGAATGATTCATATTACAGGCCTGTCCTTACAGTTAACACCGGAAGAAATGCAAGAATTCCAAAAAAAGAATGCCGACTGAACGCATTTCATTCTAAATAAACCTTCAGTCCATATTCATTCTGATGTTAGCAAACATTGCTTGAAATTGTGTTATTTAAATTAAGCCTTATAACAATGTCAAAAAAGAAAAGGGCTGCTGTGTACTGAAACTTTCCAACCTGTACATATTTGGTTAGGGGTAAACTGTCTCACCTTATGCTAATTTACTATTTGCTAGAAATAAAATTACAGTTCTCAAAGCGAACTTCAGAATAAGATACGCAGTGACTAATGTATTTGGTCATCTACCCTTCCAGATTTCTCTGTCTATGCAAATAAAGTTTAATGTGTACAGTGATAAACTGTAAACGTTTTAATACAATACTGAAAAAAATGGTATTAGATTATTAAAATCTCACAAACACCCCCTTCAGAAAAATGGAAGACCCAGACCTATCTTAGCTCATCCTTTTCCTTCTATCCCCTCAGAGAAACATAAGGTTCTAGACTACCTTAGAAGAAAACATGTACTCCTGATTACATTTCTTGGCAATAGCCTATCCATAAACCTGATAGATACAGACAAACCTATAGAAATTGGAATATTTCATATGAAAAAGCAACTGGGGTATTGGAGCCACATTTACAGAGACTCATTCCCCTTGAACCAAAATGTATCTTCAGTAAAGCACCCAATTTAAGGGATAAACTAATAGTGAGCCATTTTGAAAGAAAACCCAAAAAGAAACAAATGTGGCTTGGAAGTAACATACCAGATGGTTTCTACTGTTGCAAAACTTGCAAAGCCAGTAGATCCTCTTGTCAACATGTTACTAAGGGGGCAATTCAGCAATGTGCGAAGTGAGCTCTGGATCCTTCGCATCACTTCGCACTGACTGATATGCGCTCGCTGATGTCCTGCACGCGGACATCAGTGAATGCTTTAAAGGGATTCCAGTCTCAGCGAGACCACTCGAGTCACCTCGCCGAGACTGAAATCCCTTTAAAGCGATTCTAAATCTTTTGAGTTACACAGTACTGGAAAAAAATTTTCAATTAAAGGCTATTTTAACTGCAACTTTGAAAATGTAGTGTACTTCATAGAATGCGTCTGCCAAAGGCAGTATGTCGAACGAACCTGGAGGAAGCTCAAAACCAGGATTGCAGAACACTTAAATAACCTTAATGGCAAGAAAGCATCTAAATTCATATGGAGATAATATTTTAGGGACTGCCAAAAAACTGATCACAGCTCTCTTAAAAATTTCTACGTAGTAAGAAGTACCTATTTCAGAGAGGTTAGGTGATCATAATAAATTGTTATCACAAACAACAGAAACTAGATGGATATATATCTACAAGCATTATAACCAGGAGGTCTCAACAGAAATATAGATTTATGGTCATTTTAATAAATTTAAGTAGATCAATTAATTTATACATGTACAGTAAAGACAGATCATAAGCCGTTTCTACACATTCTGAATTGGTATATATAATATATCTAACCCTACTAATTGACATTGAATGGCACATACTGTAACTATTTACTATTTATTAATGTATTTATTATGGTATTTATTAATGTTTTTACTTCATTGGTTTATAAACATCCCCCTCCTCCTTTCTCCCTTCCCCCTCTTGTTTATAAAAAGGCCTTATTTATTATCAGAATTTGATGTTTTGTCCTTTACCAAATGTTATTATACTGTACATAATAGTGGATGACTGTATGCATAACTGTATTTATAGAATTGGAACTTAATCATTTTTATAATTTTTTTTAGTATTGCTTTTCCTAAATCTGATGCATTTTTTTTTTGTTATATTATCCACCCTTCTGTCAATGAAATAACATAATGCAGCATGTGAGTAAAGGGAGTGCCCCTCCCTCCTCAAGATATCGAAGCAGAATACCAGTAACCAGGGACACATCTAGCTTTTAATGCGAAACTGGAAGTGATGCTTATGATGCTGTTTTCCCTGATTAGACATAGCACTATAAATCAGGGGTCTCAAACTCGCGGCCCGGGGGCCAACTGCGGCCCTCGAGATGATAGTTTGTGGCCCCCCACTTGATCCAACACAGAGGAAGTCCTGGCTGACTCCCTCCGTGGTTTGGGGAGGGCTCCTGTGACCCGATCGGTCACGGGAGCCAATAGGAATCCGGGAGCACATGTGATCAGCACTTCTGGGTTCCTTCTCCTGTTTAGTGCTGCCAGCTGC
>WMED01017896.1:0-12866 GCA_019650415.1 Pipa parva | reverse complement strand
AGATAGAGACGGTTGCAATAGACTGCTCCTGCCAGATAGAGACGGTTGCAATAGACTGCTACTGTCGCAGTGGCGACTTTACTCTGAAAATAATGGTTGCGATCAAAACTTTACAAAATTGTCAAGACTTGACAATGGAAGAATTGCCGCAGTTGTGGATTTGCTATGCGAATCCGCTGTTTGAGATTTGAATGATATAGCGCTGATATGTTACGCAGCGCTTTAGAAAGATTCATTATTCACTTCAGTCCCTGCCCCGTGGAGCTCACAATCTATCTTTCCCTATTCAGTCACACACACCTAGATGTATGTGTTTGGATTGTGGGAGGAAACCAGAGTGCCCGGAGGAAACTCACGCAGGCGCAGGGAGAACATACATACTCCATGCAGATAAAGTCCAGGGTGGAATTGTAGCCAGGCCCCAGCGCTGCAAGGCAATAGTGCCAACCACTGAGCCACTGCACTGGCCAAACCATTCAATACTGTTCTCATTGGGCAGAGATAAAGAAGATGGAGGAGCATGTGTTATAGAACTGGGTTATTGATTGAGGCAATGTGGCAAGCTACTGAGGGGGTAATTCAGCATAGTCCGAAGTGAGGTGCAGAGTGTTCGCCTCACTTCGGACTGACTGATCTGCGCTCGCTGATGTCCTGCACACGGGTATCAGCGAGCGCATTAAAGGGATTCCAGTCTCGGCAAGGCAACTCATGCTCTCGCCGAGACTGGAATCCCTTTAATGCTCGCGTGCAGGACATCAGCAAGCGCAGATCAATCAGTCCGAAGTGAGGCGAACACTCTGCACCTCACTTCGGACTATGCTGACTTATCCCCTGAAAGTTTGGTAATCACAAATTCCTGTGCTGATGTTGGTGGCTACCTAATAGTACCATTGTAACTGGATCTTAAGGGTCAATTATTGACTGTCGAATAGTCGTGTAGAGCTTTGAATTCGCATCTATTCACCACTTCACCGTGTTTGCTTATTGTACAAACAATGCGAATGCTTGACCAATTTGGACAACTACGATAGCCGCGACCTTACAGAGCGCTTTCAAGTAGAGTATAGGTGATCATTTTTATTGGCTAACTGAATAGATGGTAAATGCAAGCTTTCAAGACTACTTGGGTCTCTTCTAAAGGCATGGCATGGAACAAAAACCTGAGTGACAAATTTATACAGAAACGGGTACAAAATAGTAAAATGTTATCGGTTTGACATCCTGATATAAAAAAAAAAAAAAAAAACAGACTGGAAGAAAGCAATGAAATCTAATCAATTTAACATAAAAGCTAAAAAGTAACAGACCGGTGCTATACAGTGAGATGTCAGTAAAACAACAGTGCAAAACTACAAAGTCACAAACTGGTACAGAAGTAATAAGTTTGACACCCATATGGAATGTCAAACAGTTGTTTAAGTGTGAAGTTACAGTAATGCAATTTAAAAAATCCACCAAATTGCAGGTACAGATGGTATAAGAAAGTGTTAATTTATGGAGCCTTTAGTCCATAGGTTTGAAGTGTGGACCATTAGAGACTCTCTGTGGCTTTTGAAATCCAAGTATCTTTTCCTTATTCTGTAACTGGTAAAGTGAGATGAGAAGGGATTGGCAGTGACATTTTAATCCAGGACATAGTTTCACATAAAACCTTTGTCCCTGTTGAGACCATTCTGAAGGGTGTTGAATTTTTTCATAAACTTAAATTCCCATTCCTTCCTATCAGTCTGAATAGAGTAGTTACCCCTTCATAGTAATACTTTCATGTCCTCTATGCTGTGGTAGTAGCTACAAAAATGTGCTGCCACAGCTAGGCCTGTTTGGCCTTTGTTGATATTGAATCTGTGTTCTCATACACTGGGACAGTGTTAGACCTGTTTCTCCAACATAGTCCTGTACTAGGGCATTTCCTGCACATGATCAGATACACCAGGTTGGTGGATCCACAGGTATATGTACCCTGAACATTGTACTGACCTTGTAGGTGGGGTATTGCCACCCTATCTATCTAAATGTGTGTGGAGGTTGCGCATTTTTTTGTTGAGACAGAAATGTGCCATTAAAGCGATTAGTATTAAAAGAGAACCAAAGCTAAAAAATAAAAAAGACATATTAAATACACACTTCATAGTACGTTGAATCATTGCAGTCACAACTTGAACTTTGTATTTTAACTGCACCGAGGCAGGCGTCTCACCGCACTTCACACACAAGATTCAGCCTAAAGCACTGCCCACTTGTCAAATCGGCATTCCAAAAGGCTTCAAACATCATCACGTTCATTGACGGAAGCATTCTCATTGGCCCTGCAACGTGATGAAGCCTCGTGGACACCGCCGATTCAGCAAGTGGGCTGAGATTTGGGCTGAATCTTGTGTGTGAAGTGCGGTGAGAACTCTGCCTGGGTACAGTTCAACACAGTTTAAGTTCTGACTGCAATGATTCAACTTACTATAATGTATGTATTTAAGGGGTCTTTTTTTAGTTTTAGATCTTCTTTAAGTGCACTGCGCACAATGAGTTTTTTCAGGTTTGGTAGTTCTCTGTATGCCAGAAGAGGATGTTCTGTGAATATTCTTTGTAACCTCTCATCCCTATGTAGTATGGGATGCAGTTCGTCCATAATTTTGCACAGGACCTCCATATCTGGATTCTAGGTAACCACAAGGGGTGTTTGGATTTTTTCTGGCGGCTGCTTGTATATCAGGAGCTCATTTCTAGGTATAGAGGTGGCTCTTATTTGGTTATCTGTATTTCTGGGACTGTAACCTTGTTTGATGAGTTGCTCCAGATGTCTTTCTCGGTCCGCACCATCAGAGTAAATGCGGTTGTATCGTATAGCCTGACTATAGATAATGGATTTCTTTATGTGCTTGGGGTGGAAGCTGTCCCTTCTAAGGTATGTGTGTCGGTCCATTGGTTTGTGGTAAATGGATGTTTGAAAGTAACCGTTCTTAATGTATATTGTTGTGTCTAAAAAGTGGATCTCTGTTTTTGAGTGGCATAGCTGTAGTTTTATTGTGGGATGAAAATTGTTGTAATTTTCATTAAATTTGAGGAGGTCTTCTAAACTGGCGGTCCATATTATTATAATATCATCAGTATAGTGAAAGTAGGCCATAGGCTT
Organism: Pipa parva; assembly: GCA_019650415.1. NCBI lineage: Eukaryota > Metazoa > Chordata > Amphibia > Anura > Pipidae > Pipa > Pipa parva. Next base: position 9,739 of record WMED01017896.1, on the reverse strand, counting down.
GATGATACAGGGTGATAAAAAGTCCTCCTCCAGTTTAGTCATAAATAGATTTGCGTATTGTGGCAGTACCCATTTTCTGCACGTAGAGGTCCTAGCCAAATGAAAAGTAGTTTTGGGTCAGTATGTATTGTATGAGCTGTGTAAATGGTTCTGTGAGTGGATTCTCTTTCTACAGGAAGAAACGGCATGCTGTGATACCATCCTCCTGTGAAATGTTGGTATAAAGGGATTCTACATCTATAGTGGCCAAGATGGTTCCCTCAGAAACAGGGCCTAGGGCAGCAAGTTTATTTAGGAGGTCTGTGGTATCCTGAATGAAACTGGGTGCGGTCCTTACTATGGGTTTCAGAACATTTTCCACCCAGCCGGAAATGTTTTCTGTGAGTGTGCTTACTCCAGAGATTATAGGTCTGCCACGATTTCCCTCCTTGTGGATTTTTGGTAACATATAAAAACAGCCAATTTTCGGATTCTTGGGGGTCGGGGTATGTGCATGATGTCTTAGACTTGCAGGAAAGCTCTTAAATATTTATACAAGTTGTTTCCAGAAAATTCCTGTGGGATCTACTTCTAGTTTGAGGTGGAGCATGGTGTTTGACAGTTGTCTGTGTGCCTTCTGGATATAATCCGAAGTGTTCATACTAACAATAGTACCCCCTTTGCAGGTTTAATAACAATATCCCTATTATCTTTTAAACATAAAATGGCATTTTGCTCCTCATCACTTACATTCTGGACCCGCTTTAGTTGTCTATTAAGTATGGTAGCCATGACCCTCTATCTAAAGCTGTCAATCAAGTGTTGGGTTCATACCTAATTTAGGGGTCCAGGTGGATGTTTTAGTGGGATTGCTGAAAGGGATGATGGGCCATAGATTCATTCGTTTTATATTTGTCTCTGTCATAGAAAAATTCTCGAAGGTGAAGTTTCCTAAAGAATTCCTCCACATCACTGTAAAGTTTGACTTTGTCCACAGGATTAAATGGGCAAAATGGCAGCCATTTTGAAAGTACAGACAGTTCAGGTTTATTGTGATTATATGAAGAAAGGTTGACCACCCAATTTTGTTGTACTGTGTTCCTAGATAATCCTGCTTTCTGTCAGAGTCTGTTTAGCTTTTTCTTCTTGTTAACCAGGACAGTTGTTCATAATAAGACTACAGCTTAGTTTTAATGTCTGTTTTGTCGTATTCCAGCAAATTCTGGATAGTATTTATTTCTTCTTGTGTCCTTTTCTTTGTGTTATAAAATATTTTGATGAGGTTATTCCATAGTCTCTCAGAGCTCCTGATGCATAGTTGTTTTGCAAACACTTTGTCACACTTTGCCTGTGCAGGTACTTCTAATATTGACTAAGCAGAGGAGTGTATCGAAAGTGCGAAGGCAACTAGGTGTACTGCTCTGAATTCACCCATTTGACGTCGCCATTTCAGAGTGGCAATTTGGGAGGTTGATGGCAGGGCCCCGGTGTGGCATAAGATGACCATTTAGAAGTGACAATATGAACTAGTAACAAGGTGACATAGAAATAGAATCTTCACATAATACAGTTAGTGGGACAATATGAGACTGACGTTGCTGCACTTCACAGGTCAAATTTGCTTCACTCATGACTTTGCATCTACTTGACTATGCCACACTACGCATCTGACAGGGATCACTGCTGTCTGCTTTTTCGACATGTCTATTCACTGCTTAGTCAATAATGAGAAGTGAATTTGCATCTATTTTGTCAATGCGAGAAGAATTGTAGCAAAGTGAATATGACTGGTGGATTCACTCTTTCGTCAATGAGGCACTAAGGGGATTATTGGCTAAAGTAAGAATTCAACTGTTGAATTATCAAACAGTGGATTCCCATAGCAAATCCGCGACAATATTCCCATAATAAAGTCATGACTGCGATAGTAGTAATTACGACTGTCTTTAACTGGCGAATTTGCAACAATTCACACTTTAGCCAATAACCTCCTAAATCTGTAATGCATGTAATATTACACTTGCATACACTTTTAGAAATGATGACAGTATTTGTGTAGCAGTGCTCAACAGTTACACTGTGCTTTGCTTGTACTGTATCTTATTGTGGCTTTCACATTTTACTAAGATAGGGTATAGACTGGATAAAACTAGACTGTTGGCAACCGTACTTTATTGATTTGTAAAAGGACTGGATTTACTCTTGATAATTCAGAAAAATAGGGTACTGATGCTAATGTATTGTAGTGAGTTGATGTAGAGAGATATCTAGATCCTTGAGGAATAATTCTTCTTTCAATGAAAGTAGAGATACGTAGCACTTTGGAATTCACAGTTAAATGCTTCCGCTTTGTTTTGTGTTATGTTTTTAATTTAGTTCATCTTCTTTGGATGCCTAGGATCATTCACCCAAGGTAACTATACTTTGTTTTCATTATATATGTTTATGTTCAGACCCTATACTATTGCTATCTCAGTCAATATTTAATTAAACAACTTGTTGCTAAATTAATGGACCCTGACAACAAAAAGATAATTTATACAAGGGAAAAACTGTAAAGAAGAACCAGAAGTTGTGAACTAAAGGGAAAATTAATTAAAAAAAGATATAACATGAAGATTAGTTGCAAAGTGTCTTATGCTAGTGTCACACTGGCTGTTTTGTTGCTGAGCTGCCCTTAATTAGACTCATTATTGTCCATGGTGCAAAACAAATTAGCATATGTGGATTATCCTACAAGAAACAATGGATACTATTATTTCAGCTCAGTTACGAAACAGCCAGTGTGACACTAGCCTTAGAATACTGCTATCTAAAACATGCAAAAAAATCATTTCCAAGGTGAACTATTTAAAGGAGTTTATCTTCTATATTAATCAAACATTGGATAAAGATGTGTGAAAGGCTTTGATCAGATAACCTTGATGGTATTTTGTATTTTTGTATTTATTAATTTTTAAATAGTGCTACTATATTGCCTAGCACTTTACAGAGATTCATTCACCTCAGTCCCTGCCCTGCGGAGCATACAATCTAGTTTCCCTATACAGTCACACACACACAAATGTATGTTTTTGGATTATCTTTTTTTCCCCTGCTTAATTTTTGTGATTCTTTAAGTGGAGTAAAAAGGGTGTTCAGTTATTCTGTGGCCTTCACTAGAGTCTGGGATATATTAAACATTCTACTGAAGGACAGGATAGTGTAGAAAACATTTGTTGTAGGATGGGTAGAGGGTGTTCATACCCCATTTTTAAGGGTACTCCTAGGCCCGACAAGATGAGACCCATATGTAGGTGCTTCTAGGTATCCTAAGGTCACTTGATAAGGAAGAACTACATTATCGATGGGCGAGACCTTAAGTTGAGTCTCTCTTTAAGTAATAGCAAGTTACAGATGTACAGACTTTCCCCACTGCAGCTCTCTTCCTGGGTATGTATGTGATGCCAGCATCAAATAGTGTCTGCCCCCTCCTGAAGTTCACTGAACTTAACTAACTGTAGAAAACACTGGATGACACAAGATACCTAGTATAAAATGTCAAAAACAGTATAGCACCAAATATGATATAAATAGTGTCCAATGAGAGTTGAAATAGTGAGTAAATCAGTTAATTAGTATATACTGATGACAGTGAACCAGTTTTTTAATAAAGTCCAAATCCAAACCAGTCCTTTGTGAATCAGTCCTGTGCCAAATCCACTGAGGTCATCTGTCCATATGCCTCAAAGTCACAAGAAGTAAAAACAATTCCGTTCAGATGAAATGAGGGTGGATACGCTTTGGTCCTGATTTTCCTGTGGCTCCTCTGGGTTCTCTTTGGCCTCTAGGTCCTGAGGGTCCCCTTTCCCCACATGGGCCAAATTTTCCTGACAGACCCTAGGCACACAGTGCACATCAATCACACACACACACTCCGAGACCAACTGGGAAGGAAACAGGCAAAAAGGAAGAGAACACGCTGACAACTTTCGGGATGGTTGCTATGATTGACTGAGTTCAATCATAGCAACCATCCCTGAACTCAGTCAATCATAGCAACCATCCCGGAAGTTGTCAGCGCGTTCTCTTCCTTTTTGCCTGTTCCCTCCCCAGTTGGTCTCGGAGTGTGTGTGTGTGATTGATGTGCACTGTGTGCCTAGGGTCTGTCGGGAAAATACCCCTAAGGGGGGAATTCACCATTGAGCGAAGTGAGCTCCAAATATTTCGGCTCACTTCGCACATGGTGTTATGCTCTCGCTGATGTCCTGGACGCGAACATCAGCGAGCGCTTTAAAGTGATTCCAGTCTCAGCGAGGCGACTCTTTTGATCTCGCCGAGACTGGAATCCCTTTAAAGCGCTCACTGATATCCGTGTGCAGGACATCAGCGAGCGCATAACACCATGTGCGAAGTGAGCCGAAGGATTCAGAGCTCAATTCGCTCAATGGTGAATTCCCCCAAAAATCATTTTCACTCCTTACATTGTGCTAAGCCAGATCACCCCTTTAACCTTTTAAGGTAACAAAAAATTCTGTAGGGATACATGTCAGTGAGTGCTCCACAGGGGCTATTTTTTAGAGGTCTTGCTGTTTAAAGGGGTGCTCTGGTTAGCTAACTCTAAATAAGGGGAGTGAATTCTCATCACTTCAGATTGCTACGTAGCAATAGACAATTCCTGTAGTAAAGGAGCAACAGCATCAGCAACCATCTCTTGCATAATGTGGCATAGTAAGTCAGACAGTAACAACCATCAGCCTTACAGCTTTAATCTGACGACCTAAAATTGGTGGATGAGATACACAATACCCCTTGACAAAATCTCTACTGTGATGCTTGATGAATAGATGGTTTCCTGTGCATGCACACCAAGGGCAAAATTTACAAACTTGGAAAAGCCCCATTCGGCTTTTCCAAGTTTAATTGGGGAGAACACCCAGAAGTTTCTCGCAGTAAGTATAGCGAGATTTGTTTTGATCGATACTTACTGAAATAAACTTTTTCCACTGAATATTTCCATGGAAAGGCAGCTACACTACACTAATGTAAAGCCATACTACACTAATGTAAAGCCATACTACACTAATGGAAAGCCATACTACACTAATGGAAAGCCATACTACACTAATGGAAAGCCATATTACACTAATGGAAAGCCATACTACACTAATGTAAAGCCATATTATACTAATGTAAAGCTATACTACACTAATGGAAAGCTGTACTACACTAATGGAAAGCTGTACTACACTAATGGAAAGCCGTACTACACTAATGTAAAGCCATACTACACTAATGTAAAGCCATACTGCACTAATGGAAAGCCATACTGCACTAATGGAAAGCCATACTACACTAATGGAAAGCTATTCTACACTAATGTAAAGCCATACTACACTAATGTAAAGCCATATTACACTAATGTAAAGCCATACTACACTAATGTAAAGCTATACTACACTAATGGAAAGCCATATTACACTAATGTAAAGCTATACTACACAAATGGAAAGTATGGCTACCCTTTCCGTGGATATATTCAATGGAAAATGTTTTTCTTGGTAAGTATCGATCGAAACAAATCTCGTGATGCTTACCGCGAGAATCTTCTGGGTGTTCGCCCGATTAAAGTCGGAAAAGTGAAAAAAAAGCTTTTCCGAGTTCAATAAATTTTGCCTGTAATGTGATGCAAAGAGTTGTTTAAGTCTGGGACTATAATAAGTGTCTGAATTGGTTGTGAATTCACCTGCTTTGCTGAATATTCAAAGATCAGAGGGTGCTGAATATATATGAATTCGGACCTCCACAACTGTTCGGACTTTCAAGAATAATCCCCAAAAAGTGCTGTAAGTAACCAAAAATGTACTATAATCCTATCTTTCAGATCATCCCCCCCCCCCTTGTTTTTCGTGTCTTCCTTACAATATTCCACAGAAGATTCTGTCTGCGTGTGACAAGGTACCACTTGGGAAATAAATCTGGAATTTGTTATCTGTCAGTTATTATTAAAGGATATTATGAGCCAAAGTGCAAGTTGAATTGTGTGTGTAGACCAGCAGGAAATACAGCTGTTTTCCTTTCTAATGCAATTAATTATTTCCTCTGTGTATTAAACGGAACGTATTGGCCACTTTGGGAAAGACAGAGGATTTCCTGCAGTACTTTTCTTATTTCCTCTGCTTGGTTTATTAGCTAAATGATATGCAACAGAATAAGAGCACAGAGCAGAACAGAGGACCTCAATGCAAAATTAAAATCTACCCACACTTCAGTTCCTTAAAGGGACACTTCGGCCAAAATTGCAAAAAAAAAACATATGCTTATTAATACTAATTACTAACTTTTAGTAAATGCATTTTTTTTTTCAATTTTGGCCATAAAATACATTTTCTTACCTGTAAAGAAGTGCTGTCCAGCACTCCATTATTGTTGACTCCATCTTCTTTCTGTGCCGGTGACTCTACGGCATCTGGTTGAAGCAGTCCCTCAGAGACGCATTCTCCTCTGCAGCTGCCTTCCCTGTGAAGCCCCGTATAAATATTTCCTAATAGTCGCATGTATGTGTGTATAATTTTATTTATAAAGTGCCACAAATTTACACAGTGCTGTACAATTCAGCAATACAAGTACAATACAGACATGGAAAAAGTGCATGAATCAATACAAGTAAAATATCACAAGGATACTTCACTTTAAGGGCTAGGTTGCAGTTGACACAAGAAGTTGGAGGTCCCTGCCCCGTAGAGCTTACAATCTAAGTGGGAGGAAGACTTACATACACAGATCGAAGGACAATAAGAGCTGTACAATGTGTTGAGACATAGGTCAATAAATACAAATAAATAGATCAATAAATACAGATATTAATTAAGCATGAATCAATAAAGATAAATAAAATATATGCATAAAATCAATGATGAGATGCAAGGAAGGACGAGTTGATGACGTCACGCTTTCCTATGCGACAATTAGGTAATGGCGATGCTTTGTAGTGCTGTGTTTGTATTGTCTTTTTCCAAGACGCCTTTAATTTTACAGTATTTGATTTCTATTTTTATAGGGGGATTTCCACTCAGAGTTGTGGCTGCGTACCATGAGGTATATTGGAATTGTGTTATTATTTCTTTGGTTTCTCTAGGTAGTGTGTTTATATATGGGTTCCAGGTTTCAGAGAATTTTTTTTGTATTGTCCTCTTTTGCTACTAATGAATGCATTCTAAAGAGGAATTTGGTTTGTTTATGAGTGGCTTCTAAGAATGGGGAACTTCTTTGTAACCAGTGTAAGAGTATACTTTTTTTTGTTACTGCTGCAATTTTGATCACAAGCGCTTTGTTGTTTTTAGTTAGATGAAGATGTAGTTCTTTATTATATATTCCAAACATCGCCCATTCAGGAATTAATGTGATTTTCAATTTGAATTTGTTTTGACGGTATGTTCTGATTTCTTGCCAGTAGTTTTGGGTGACTGTGCATTGTCATAGGCAGTGGTATAAGTCAGTGTCTGGGTTTGAACATTTCGGACATGCTGGGGATGCTATTAAGCTCATCATAAAAGGTGTATAATAGGTTAGGGTTAGGTGCAGGATTTTTTATGTAAAATCATGATACATTGTTGATATGAATATTTTGTTAATTTTGAGAGTTGTTTTTATTAAGTTTTCCATTGGGATATTTCGAAAGTATTTTGTCCAATGTGTTATTGCTGTTGTATATTGGATTTTTTTCTTTGCTTCTTTGGTTTATTGTTCTGACACTTGGGAGTTGTCTTGGTTTTTGATTAAATCATCAATTGTGTACATTAAATCTTTTTCTTGTAATTATTGTATTATGCTTTTCATATATGATTTGGCCTGGAAGTAGGCTAAGAATTGGGATGGTATTGTTGGATGTAGTAGTTAGATTTTTTCGAAGGAAATTACTTCTTTGTTTTGGTTTATTATTTGGTCTATGTATGTCACTACTTGTATTGTTTATTGCAGTTTTCCCCATGTCTGTATTGTACTTGTATTGCTAAATTGTACAGCACTGCATAAATTTGTGGTGCTTTATAAATAAAATTATACATACATTCATCAATTCAGAGTACAGGGTGAATCATATTGGTAGAAACCACTTCTAAACAAATGTAAAGCAGAAAGCATATACAGTATAAAAACATTTTTAATCTAATAAGATGACAAATAAAAAGGTACTCACAAACATATGTGATGTCTCAACGCATTTCGCCAGGTCAGTAATTAGTGTCCAGGTTCCTCAGGAATAAATACAGTGCACTCTGAATTGATAAATCATCTTTTGCCTATCCACAATCTATAATTGGTTTTATCGTTTATGGACCATGTTCCATCAGCAAGGATTATGTTATGCAAGTATATTGATTACATCCGGTGAGCCCCCCCCTCCACAGAGGTTTATGTGATATGTACCTTTATTACATTTTTTTGGTGTTTATATTTTTCACTTTTCTGCACACACAATCTGTGTGTGTGTTGGTTACTTTTGGCTTTTTAAAATTTTTTTCTGTCTCATTTGATAAGCCATTTTTCGAGCGCTTCCTCTAGATTTTGTTTAGCTTTTTCCAAGTGTCCTATTATATGGATATATTGTTTTTATATTTGACTTTTAGTACTTCTTCATTTACCCTTATATATAAGTTTTTTTTTTTTTTTTATTGTAAAGATAGGTTACGCATTAGGCATTCCTTGAAAAAAAAAATAATACAGTGTATAATTTCTTGATGTTCCATTGGTGTTTATAAAACAATGACGGCACTTTAAAAAGTCAATTTTGTTTGTTTTGAATTTTCTGTGCCAATACACTCTCAGTTAAATAATTTCAGTAACATTCATTCTGTCTTTTACATGTTAAAGGAACAAGTTCATGAAATAATTAAAACTGAATGTGGCACATTTGGAGGAATTAAGCCACACTTATCTCACCTTTCTCATAGCTGAAACTGGAAACCACACTGGGATTTTCTTTGCACAGTGGGGTTCTTTTTGAGTGTACGCTAACTCAAGATAAAACAAAGCATTGCTTCAGTTCTGGAAAAAAGGCTATTTTAGCCACAGGCCGAAAGGTCAGAAGAAACCAGACAAATGGTAGCCTTGAGGTGCTTTCACAAAATTCTCCAAGGAGATCAACTAAACAATTGTCTTTACAAATCAGAACATTTCTGAAGCAGCTTGTGTAGCAGAATTATTTCATTTGATATGCTAACGTTTGACTACGCACAACCCCAAATTTGTGTATGAGGGTAATGGAAAACCCCTATACAATTTGTGGCTTTGGTGTGTTGCTGCAATAGTGAATGGCAAAATGCATTAACCCGGCTCCACAGACTTAATGGGGAAAAAGCTGTTGTTTGTAAAATAAACAGGTATTATTTTCTGTAGTTAAAAAAAATATTAATGACATGAAACTTTTTTTATTGGGGCCTAGTGTAATTATAATACAGCTGGCTGAAAATGAAGGGCATCATTTTATAAGTTGTAAAACCCAAAGCTACAGAATCAGTGCCCAGTGCTCTGATTTGCTACTGCTTTTCCTGCCCACTTGATCTGTACCCTGTTTCCCTGAAAATAAGACCTAGTGCAATTTTTTCCAAGCTTAGAAATATAAGGCCTCCCCTGAAAATAAGACCTAACTGCAGTAAAGTACTGGAAATATACCGTACCAGTACCGTGTCCCCTGAAAATAAGACGCAGCTGCAGTAAAGTACTAGAAATATACCGTACCAGTACCGTGTCCTAAAAATAAGACCTAGCTGCAGTAAAGTAT
>WMED01017895.1:0-12866 GCA_019650415.1 Pipa parva | reverse complement strand
ATTTACCTAGCGCATCCACCCACCTGCTCACCAAGCAGGATCATCCACCAAATTACACTTTAAGTGTTAGGCCTGTTTCCTGAGTCATTTTTTAGCCTGGCAACACCCCCTGTGTTTCACATTTGCAGTAGCATTAGCTTTTTGGGTATAAGACTTTATCACATGTCATGTCATGCCATACAACTTTATAGCACCCAATGGATTGCTACAAATGATTACTAGCATTTATAGTGTATTACGTTTTTTATAATTTGCTATAAAGATTCTATTGATTATCTTGTAATTGCTTAGCTATAGAATATGTTCTCATGTTGAGTTTTTCAGTGCATTCAGAAGGCATTTTATGTTTCTAAGCTCATTTCTTGGCACAATTAAATTTTTTTTTTTTTACTCTATTGCAGCATCCATACCCCTCAGAAGAACAGAAGAAGCAGTTAGCACAGGACACAGGACTGACTATTCTGCAAGTTAATAACTGGTAGGTAATCATATACAAGCTTCTGTATTTACAGTGAAGTAGCTGGTGATAACTGAGTAGGTAGCGATGCATATTTGACAAGGCAGAACCATTTAAAGGGAAATTGAAAAAAAATACAGTAAAGCTTCAATTTAAGGGGGTTATTCACTAAGGTGCAAATTCGACTGTCGAATTCTCAAACAGCGGATTCCCTTAGCAAATCTGCGACAAATTCCCCATTGTAAAGTCGCCACAATTTTTTAAAGTTAAGATTGCGACAATTTTCCCATAATAAAGTCGCAACTATGACAATATTCTCATTATAAAGATGCGACTGTGACAGTAACAATCTATTGTGACTGTCTTTAGCTGGCGAATTCACAACTATATGCAACAATTCAAACTTTAGTGAATAACCCCCTAAAAGTTTATGACTAAGCGTGCTGACAACAGGGCTGAATTAAAAAAAGAACAATCACCCCTCAGAAAGATGACAATTTTACCTTCTGACCAGTTCTGCTGCTAAGTCGCCGGGCCAAAGACAAATCAAACCAGATCGCCAACCTGGCATCACCTGACTGAAAATCTGGCCTGTCTAAATAGAACGTACAGTGCAGGTGCAGCTGATTGAACAGACACAATTTAAAGTTCCTGATCCTGTAGGAACACACATTGCCCAGTTTAGCTCAAAATGATCATTGGTCTGTGCATGTATGGGCAGTTCCAACTCTTGTTCTGAACTATCAAGCTGTAATTTGTTTTGATATTTAATAGTGAATTGGATAAAAGCGGTCTGAATTCACCTGTTTGACTTCACCACTTCAAACTGGCAAATTGGGGGGTTGATGGCAGGGCTCCAGTGTTGCGTAAGGTGATTATTCATTCAAAAGTGACAATGGCGACTGCAATTAAATGACAACATGACCTAGGGACAAAGTCAAATAGATAGAATATTCACAGAATACAGTTAGTGGGATATGATGAGACCGACATCATTGCCCTTCACTGGTCGAATTTGCCTCAATCCGCATGACTTCTCATCCTACTTCTATCCGACTGACTACACCACACTGCGCATCTGACAGTGTTCGCCGCTGTCTGCCTGTTCACCAAGTGTATTCGCCACTTAGTTAATCCTATGAAGTGAATTTGTAACTATTTTGGCGATGAGACTCAAATTGTAGTGAAGTGAATTTGACAGGTGAATTCTCAATTTAATCATTGATTCTCTAAGATGTTATTTCAAACATCAGTATTTTTTCTGCAGCAGATACAGAAAGTTGTTTGTGCTGCTCAGTTGCACTTTAGTTCACATGGTTTAAGTGGTTATTTCAGGTGACAAGGCTATCAAAACCATTTATTCACTATAAAAACATTTGAATGTCCCAGCCCTACTAGAACTCCTTTAAATTCCACTTTTCCACTAGGTTCATCATTGATTAACAATGCACACTACGAAGAAAATACCACGTTAAATTTTATGCTTATTCTATTTTTTCTGTCACCTTTTGACTCTCTGTGCATGTGTATATGGTAGGATATAACCCTGTACTTTTCCCGCTACAGTCTCATTAACACCTGTCACCTCAAAACTCTAATACCTTTATACGTTCCTGTGTTGGGTGCGTGGGGCTAAATGATGATTGACATTATAGCTAATCCAATCAGATTCCTGCTAGATCATGATTCAAGGGATCTGATTGGAGGAGATATAATGTCAATCATTATTTAGCCCCACCCACCCAACACTCGGGAAAGAAAAGTCAGGCTGACAGGGAAGATGACAGAAAGAAACACTGTATAAAGGTACATTTTTTAAATACATATATATTTATAAAAGCATTTATTTCATTATTACAACCTAAAGTAGCATTAGTTTTGAGGTGTCAGGTGCACTTTAAAATTGTCAATATCATTATACCTAGTTTCTACATACTGGCAATAGGCATAAATTATCATAAGAAAGGACAATGTCACACAGTTTTGTCACATTTAGTTTCTGGCTTTTTCACCAGGATCAATATTTGCAACATTTCAGTAATTTGTTTTGTACATTCAGGTTTTAGTGGCATGCAATGTAGCACTTGGTTGCCACATTTTCAAAGACATAAGAGTGAAATGCCATCAGAATACTTAAAAGAACCCCCACCATAAGCCCCTCAGTTCCACCACATTTGTCAAATCTGCTTATTCTCACCAGTAGACCTTGGTGAACTGTACTGTTGCATTCGCAGTAAAAAAACAAAACAAAGTGGTGTGTAAATATATGGTCGGGGTAAATGTTGTAAAGTGTGAATGATTTCACCATGTCGCAGAAAATAATAGTTTTTGCTTAATATGCGAAATGGCTGATTGTGGCAAATTCACAAATCTATGGCTAATCTGCAACTTGATAAAACGATATTGTCACTCAGGTCTCACTTTTGTTTAGCATACCTTTCTGTAGTCCTATAAAGGGGAAACCAAGAATACTCTGTACTCTACTAACCATTCTCTCTGTAATCAGAAAGGAGAATGCTGGGGCATGAGGAATTTAGGTGAATTGTTCAGGGTAGGAAGGAGCTGACACTTGGACTCTGTGTATCTTGAGGGGCTTCCTTTGCTTTCCAATGACAGACTGGCAAATCAGGGCAGTTTAATATTTCAGTGGGCCTTCCTGGAATTTAAAATTGTACTATTATAGCATATTTCTTGGTACTGTAAATCAGGTAGATGTTTGGGGACAATGAAAGGTAGGAAAGAAGTAAACCATAGGGAGTGAAGTGGGGTATAAAGGTACAAGAGGAAATCTTTTAGTGGGCCCCTGATCTCTAGTCTACTGGTGGAGCCCAGCACACTAGTCTAGCACTGGCTTTGTGAACAGAATAAATTTCTCCGGCACTCCAAAAGCGTAAAATCAAAAAGTTTATTAGATATCCATTAAAAATAAAACATAATTTAAAAGCAAGGATAGCACCTACGCGTTTCACGCATAAAGCGCTTATTCATGGGCTTTTTGATTTTACGCTTTTGGAGTGCCGGAGAAATTTATTCTGTTCATCGAGTTGTGGTCCTGCCTATACTCCTTGTGCACCCAGCTGGTTTACTACTGCAAAGAGAGTGGGGATAGAGCGGCCTTGGATTGTTTGTTTGTATGGATATTAATGGCACTGGCTTTGGCCTTCAGTGGAATAAAGCAGCCTTTTCTTTCATAGAATTTGGCATGGGTAATTCATATCCTGCAAAAATTAAATATCACAAGATTTTATCCAAAACAAATCATTACAGCCTACACCTGATATATTCCTGTTACTGGCCCTGTGCGTTTACAAGCAGCAGTTATCATACTGCCATGTTTCTAATAAGAGTACCAATAGAAGTATTGATCCAAGAGTCAAAAATGAATTCTTTGGCCATGTTACATGCATTGAAATACACAGCAACTACCTGAAAAAAAAACTGTTCTCATTGCTAATTAATGCATATAAATAACGATTGAACGATGTGACCCATTTACTGAAACAAAAACATTTTTAAGTGATTGCCATGCCTTAGAAAGCATGGCAACCTAGCGCTTATATAAATATGCTTTGAAATGCCCGAGCTCTTAAAATGACTGTCATCTGATGTGTTCTAAACGTTCCAAACAGTTTCAAAATAGCTTCAAAACATTTCAAAACATGTTCTATTCAACTAGACGAAGAGGGATTACAGATATGTTTTGTAGTATTAAAAGAGAACGTGCAATCTTGGCTTAGAGTAAAGGTTTAGAGTGTGTAAGTCTTTGAGGATAAAAGTAACAGCAGTCTCTGTGTTTTGAGCCTTGTATTTTTTTTCCAGCCCATCTTGACAACACATGACCTGCTTTGATATTTCGCAGCCAGTCCTAAAATGATACCTTTCTATTAGGATTAGCCTTGACTATCAGGCTGGTTGGAAGAGCGAGACACAGAGAAGAAAAAAAAAAAGAGGAGGGGGTTTGTTGAGGGAAAAAAAGAGAAGCTGCAGGATTTCCAGACAATGATCAGGGCCTAGAAGAAATGATATTGGATTTACTTATCAAAAATACAGGGCCTGGTTTTTATCACAAGGCTTAATTTTGTTCCTTACATTCTGGGGTGATGTTCAGATTAATTGAAACGACAGTTCTCTTTCAAAATTCAGGGGAGAGTATTTGCACGGATTTCAGGGCTAATACAAACTTAATTACACGGGACTCTATTTTATCATTCTAATTCCATGTAGCCAGTTCTGTATTTACAAATGAGAAGCCTTTTGCCTTTTATTCACAGCTTCCCTTAATATATTTATCAAAGTAGGTTCATTTACAAAGTGCTCTATCTGTAGCATGCAGGCAGTCAGTCACCAACAAAGCTGTTAGCTTTATCAGCCTGAGCTCCTGATGAGCCACCCGCAGGTCAATTGATTTTCGTGGTTCCTTGATTCATTCCCCCCCCTACACACACACACATAACACACACACTAGGCACAATTTTTACAGATCACAATGAGAGACACGCTTGAAGAATTAGCCAGTTTTTCTGACTTATCAGTGGGCCAATTTTTTTTTTCTTTTTTTCTTTTTTTCTTTTTGCTCTTTTTCCCAAGCTACTTAAGTTGGCCACAGGAACTGCTGTTATCAGAGTTTAATGCACCCTATAGTGTGGATAGCATTTCAATTAAACCAGTAACCACAGCTTACATGCGGCTGTTTCCATGCTGAGTGCAGTACTGCAAGTGATGCGCCTAGCTATAGAGGCAGAAAATTGAGTTGCCTTGCTACTGTCATTGTGATTAATGCACAAATAAACTGCTAACCTAGAAAAAAAAAAAGAGGAGACTGATGTACACAGTACAAGGGAAAAGCTGAACTATTTACCAGCTTCATCCTTTCCTGGGACCTAGGGATATTCAATCAGCTTTTTTATCCTTTTCTTTCTCTCTCTATTGTCAGGGTTTTATCTGTCCTTTAGATTTTATCTTCTTCTATTTTTTTTTAATCTCATACATAGAGGCTAATAACAAGCTTAGTGCAACTCAGTAGTGTTGTGTGCAAAGCCATTGGATTTTGTGAAGTCTGTATGGTTCCCCTTTTATTTTCTTAAAAATACAGCAGCACCAATAATTGAAAATGTTCCAAACGCTTTTACATTTACTACATATTTCTGTCTTGAAGGGTGCATGGAACAGCAAGTGATGTGTGAACACGTGCCAAAATTAGGAAGAGTTACTTTTGTGCTGTATTTTTGTGTAGTAACTCACTGTATCTAGCAGTAGGCAGTCTTGTTGATGACCACATGCACATTGCGATCTGTCATCAGAACAGGGCCTGGTGAATTCTGTGCTTTTGCTTTATCTTTGTGCTACTTGGCAGCAGATGTCTGTCTTTGTTTTATTTATTTGCTATATTTTACTTAGGTACATGGGTGCTTGTGCTGAGCTCTTCTGAGCAATGCTGTAGTTCTTTTACACAGATGCAGATCACCCAACAATACCAAACCCTATACCTTATATACCCTATACCCTATATATGGCTTCCTGTACTACAATGCTCATGATTGGTCTTGCCTGGCTTGTGAAAAAATGATCCTTGGTCACTGTGCCAGTGTCCTTGTATCCAGTTCCTTGTCTGTATTTCTGTCCTGATTTCTTGGTGTCTGACATCTGGTTTATTTTTAGCTACACTTCTGTCTCACATTTTATATATGGCGGCTGTGATATGGTATAAGTAGCACTATAGCCCAAAGGTACTAATTTGCTGCTTCATGATATAGCAGTTTAAACTGGCAGACCCTGTACTTACAGGGACTTACAGTACCCTTGTACTACAGCATATAAGTAATGCTTAGGGCACATAAGTGCTTCTTTAAACTGCTGGGTAGCTGTAATTGCACAGAAGCTCTCTGGCCATATTGTTGTATATTTTCATACTAGTTTGATTATAAAACAGATATGCACACACACTAGTGATCACATCAATCCGGCAAAATAAAACTGGTGAATGCGACACAATGCTCCATGCCAAATTTCCTACTGAGTCAGACTTCAGTGCCAGTAAAGTGGTGAGAAGTGCTCTGTAAGTCTACGACTGTTGTAAGCTGTCAAATTGGTATCTAATTCGCCACATTGCAGGGTTTGCTTAATACCCAAATATGGGGAAGTGGCAAGTAAATGTGAATTCATACCTTTTTATGACTATTTGGTGAATATGTCATCTAGTCTTCTCTTTAAGACCGATTACTTTGTCATTTATCGGTGTTACATGACGGGTGTATTTACTAAGCCCATTTTGAACTGTTGGATTCATTTCTCTGCGTAATCTTTATTTTTTTCATTTGCTGAACATTTCGATTCTGCTGATTTATAGAAGTTCAAAAAGAAATTGTCAGTTTCGAAAAAGATTGGCATTGATAAATAAATGTCGATCGGTTGACACCAGCACACTTTGTAGTGCTTTCAGTGAAGTTCCCCTTATATTTCTTATCAATATCATCGTTCTATTATTCAATGGGTAAAATAATCCAACAGTGACAATAGGGGCGAAGTCACCATTGTGCGAAGTGAGCTCCGAATCCTTCGGCTCACTTCGCACAGACTGTTATGCGCTCGATGATGTCATGCACGCGGATATCAGCGAGCGCATTAAAGGGATTCCAGTCTCGGCGAGACCAAAAGAGTCGCCTCGCCGAGACTGGAATCCCTTTAAAGCGCTCGCTGATGTCTGCGCGCAGGACATCAGCGAGAGCATAACACCATGTGCGAAGTGAGCCGAAGGATTCAGAGCTCACTTTGCACAATGGTGAATTCCCCCCTAAGCCACAGGACCAGCTCCATAGGAAGTAATGGGTTTTCAGTGCAGTTCTCCTTCCATTTCTGAAAGATATTGTTATCAATGTTCTTTTTTCTATGCAAAAACTAACTGTGGCTAAATGACAGGACTGACTCCATAGGGAATAATGGGTTTTCGCCCAGCCTAAAGCAGATAAACTTTTCGTTGAAAAAATTTTAACTGAACAGCTTTATAATTAGGCAAAATCAATATATACCACTATTTCGGTATCTTTAAATAATAAAAAAAACTTGTTGACTTTTAGTAAATATCCCCAGCTTCTGCTTGTGCATGAACACGCGGATAGTGTGCACACTGTGGTGAAAAAAGGCAGTAGAAAGGTCTGTTTTGCCTTTTTTTATTATTCATTTACCTTACAGGGTAAACAGGAAATTTGAAACTCTCCTTAAATTGAGTTGATAAGATTATCAGTCTCGTTAGGGAGAAAGCAAACTGAGGTTTCTATTCTGGTTAAAGGTGACAGTCTCAGGAAGGAAAACTTTGCAGGAGATTGACAGCTAATCGTACCTCATAGATTACAGGTGATTTGAGGCCGGAAAACAGTGCAAAAGGGCTACAGGTGAATTCACACTTAGATAAAGCCTCCACCTATAACCCACCTTAATGGTTACTTTTTAAAAAAAAAATAGGTTTACTATTGCAATGCCATGTTTTCTGTTATTTCTTTTTTTCTTCTACGTATCCATGTTGTTTGTGGTTTGCTATTGCTCTGGGATCTTTAATATTAAGGTTTCCTGATTTAGGATTATGGTGGATTCTATATAGGGCAAAATTTATTGAAACTCGAAAAAGCCTGATTTCGCTTTTCTGAGTTTATTCCCGCGAGATCTCGGAAGTTTCTTGCGGTAAAAACCGCTCAATATTTTCAATCGAAATTGGGCTTTTTCGAGTTTAGTAAATTTCGCCCTAACTACAGTGCACTTGAGAAAGGGCCTGGGTAGCACTAAACATGTAGTGACAAAAAAATAACGTTTTTCAGCATAGTTCTGCCTTGTTTGATTCTTTTTCCGCACCTAATCTTATTGGAATATGGAATACTGCAGTGTTTGCGAGACACCTGGAAAAAGTGTCAGCTACAAAAATACAATATAGTTAACCTTTTTTCTTTGATTTAAGGATTCTAAGTATAGTAGTTCAACAACACCTGAATATCCCAGTCTTGGGACAATGCACAGTTTTTCTTGGTTTCTTTTTAAGAAGGAAAATCTGTTTCTTTTGCATCAAAAATCTTGCCTCAACCATTACAGCGCAAGAATAAAATCAGAGCAAGAAAATTACTTTCCTAATATGATATATGTATTCTGAGCCGTGGGATTAATTAATCAAATAAACTATGCGTATATTGTAAGCCAACCATGTAATCATTCAAAGCACAAATCTAAAATGTAAACTGAAGGAATGCTTTGCTGGCCTGGGCATGCATAATACACTTTACCTGTGTTTACATGTAAAAGGGTGAACTGGTTAGATTTATATATTGCATATATAATAAACTCAGGTGCTTTATGGTGCCATTCTGATGTTGTTTGATATGTCAGTAGACTTTTATTAGTAGAACCTTAATAATATTTTTAGAGCATTCTATATTCTGTTTTTTAAAAATAAATCCATTCCTTTTACATTATTTGATTTCTGTTGTTTGCTTTGCAAAATAGAAACAGCACATGCTTTACATATCACATATGAACTAATTGTTTCTTTGTGTAACACATCAGTAAACTTGCAAAACAGTTCTGTTGCTGTTTTCACATGGGGGATGTTACCTTATCTATCACAAATGCCTGCTTACACCATGACACAGCATTACATGTATAATCAAACACCTTGCCTATATGAAGCTAATACTGAATTTTTTTAGCTGGTGAAAAACATGAAAATTCCTAAGAAATTCTAAAAGTGCGTATAGTAAACAGTCTGAAGCTGCAAGTCTACATTTTTGAATCAGCACACATACTATGAATAAAGGGGCATTTTGCATCTGATTTATTCATATTCTATTCTTATATTTTTTTTTTTATTATAAATTCTCCTTTTTTTTTTTTCTTGCTGTTAAACACACTGGGAGGTCCTTGATTAAAGACACTATTCAAGAACTGGAATCAGCAGCTGGAATAGCTAGAGGGCTCTAGAATGATTTCATGAGAACATTCCTCAACAGTACAGTGATAAGGGCATTACAGAGCTGTGTTCTGTGTCTTTGGGGATGTGAGGCTGATCTAGTAGATAGCATCCTGCTACAAACCCATATTGTGCACAAGCTTGGAGAAGCACCTATAAAAATACATCTTTTTATCACAAGATGAAAGGCAAAATGCAAACAGGGAAGGGGAGTTTAGAACCAGACGATTCTCCCTTTTTTTCTTTTTTTTTTATTATTTATTTTTTTCTTTTTTTTTTCTTACGAACAAGCAGCTTAATGCATCTTGGCACCCAGAGCTTGACTCGGAATGCCTGGGGCTCTCTGTGAGCAGAATAGCAATTTTATTACTTTGTCATTAAACCAATTTCACAGCAGTATTGTTTGTTAATGAGCAGCGGCAAACGAGCGGAGATGTCACACACTGCAATAGCAGCGAGATTTGTGTCCCATGCTTGGAGCTGAAAAAAAATGGAAAAGGCCATAGTAATAAAAGAAGCCAAGAGAGAGAGAAAGGGAGCGAGCATAAGGGGTAAAATGCATTTTGAGGTGGAGGGCGAAGTGTATAGGAAGCGGCAGATCTTGTGTTTATGAGGTAACTGTTCCTGTAAGGAATAAAGGTCTGTAAGGCAAGCAGTTAAAAACGAAGCCCATAAAATTAAAACCAAATTAAAGTACAGCTAAGGATTACCCAGTCTAGTTATGAGTGGAGAAAAATATAACCCTTTAATTTCTGGAACAGTCTGTCGGTTACGCATGGAGGAGCGAACATTTCTGTTCCTTTCATGATTCTGTGTATAGTTTGTCTGAGAATGGCCAGGTCCGAGTACTGGATTCAACTCTGGGACTAGGCCACTTCAAGGTTATATGCAGAACTGATGGGCCACAAACAAACTGCAGATTTGGATTGGCATGACAAGTAATATCTGTGCGGTACATTACAAAATGCTTTCTGGGAAGCTTACTTTTTCTTTTTTCTCATTTGCTGGTTGCCTCCATCTTTAATAAATTGGGCTTTCTGGGGCTGTTCTTCAATATGTATCTAAACCCTCTTCCAAGGCAAGCATTGAACTGAGTGAGGGTTGCTTACTTAACAGATAAAAGATGGTTACAAACATTTAAGGAAGTCCCCAAAAAAATCTATTCAATTCAGGAATTTAAATTCAAATATAACATTTTTACAAGTAAAATGTAGGAATAACTGCTATTTAAATGAATTTTTTTTTCTCCTGTTACTGGTCTTTTAAAGGATAGCTAAAGGTTTATAAATCTAGGGGTGATTATTAATGGCAGAGGAATACTTACAGATCATGATCTTTTCTCCAGCATTGACTCCTGCTAAGTATAAAGCCGATCTTCTTTTCTTTCGGAGTGTAACTCTGCAATCCTCTTCCTGCTTCTTCTTCAACATCACTGATGTGAGCAAGCTCAGAAACCGAATTCTGACCCCCTGGGGATCAGGCCTGGTCACCACTGTGAATGCTGCAACCCCAAAAGTTACGCAGCCTGTCATTAACTGTATTTTAGAGGAGATAAATGTCAGGGTATATGTCTACATATATAAATAAATATAGTGTATATTTTATGTCATTAAACGTGCCAAACACAGACTAGCCACTATATAGAGATGCATTGTTTTACTAATCAATAAAGCCTAAAATGCCAATTTTTACTGCTACCTTTTTTCATGTATATATTCTGGTATATACAAATCTACCTGTATAATATACTGGGTTGATAAGATTTCCCTTAAAATTCTTTACCTCCTTTATCTTTTGTCTCTGGTTTTGATTTGGTAGCTTGATTTTTGTGCTATCAGTGAATATTGTGGGAGCAGGCACAATACAGCCATGTCCGTCAATGCATTTATTTAAAAAACAACACAAAAAAAAAAAAGTGTCCTGTACACTGCTTCCAGCTTTCCGGCGATGTATTGCATTCACAAAAATAAATCTTTTGTGAGACAGTAGATACCACGGTAATATGGTACATCCATTTCGTTCCTAAAATAGAAATGCACAGTATCAGATAACTTATTAGGATACATGAAGCACCCCTGAGCCAAAATAATAGCTCACTACTATCATTGTCACTGACCTGCTAATGGACTGATGTTAACTGTTCTTCTGGCCTTTAGTTTCTAGGCCTGATCCCTCAGCAACTAACACTTCTTGTTGTTAGAGAGGGTAACGCAACAACGTAACCACATCTCTTGGGTCTTAGCACTGCTGTGCAGCTTGGTAGTGAGCCAGACAGATCAATTCATTTGAATACTTTCACCATTATTTATTGTACTTCATCTACCTTAACCAGAATATTGTTACAAGCACACCAGAAAACAATTTGCTCAGCACTTTCCTTCACCATACATTAAAATAAACCCTGTTTATCATGATGCTTTATGTTTTATTTTCTCTAAACTAAACAAGTAAAAATGAGAACATTACCGGATGATCAGAATTTTCTCTTTGCTTCTTTGCAGTAAGTTAATTGCATTTTCATACATGAGCTGATATATTGCTTGCCTCGTTATCTGTATTCGCAATAAGCATTAGTACAAATGCACCTGCTAAATGTGACTGTTAGATGCGCTGTATGTCTATGTATAAAATCTCTTAATTGATGCAAGCAAGTGTGTCCGCTCCTAGTATGATGATGGCATTATGTGAAAAAGATGTTTTATTTAAAAAAATGGTTATACAACTACCGGTACAATATACCAAACTTTGTCTGGGTTTTTCTCTATAGTCCGAATTGTTGCGTAAAGGTGTGAATTCACCAGCTAAAGACAGTCGCAATAGACTGCTCCTGTTGCAGTCGCTTCTTTACAATGAGAATATTGTCGCAGTTGTGACTTTACTATGCAAATATTGTCACAACCGAGACTTTACAATGAGAGAATTGTCGCGGTCGCCGATTTGCTATGGGAATCCGCTGTTTGAGAATTGGACAGTCGAATTCAAACTTTAGAGAATAACCCCATGAGTCTTTTATTAAGCAGTCATTAAAGAATAATTGCATTGTAATAAATTGTTTTGGGGATTTTTCTGTTCTTGGTTACAGGTAAATTAGGATTCAGAACAACACACAATGGGGCAATGAAAATTCCCAAATATGCATCATTCCTCTATTCTCTCTGTATGAATTTTATTTGTAACAGCCAGTAATGGGTCAGTGTTTGTAAATTAATATGTATAAACATAAAAGGGGATGCTCAACAAACTGGGGAGAAGCAGCCAGTCACTTATGGTCGTTTGGGTACAGACCAATATAACTTTTGACTAGCACTGAGCATATACAGTATATAAGTGGGACCTTTGCCATATAGCAGCGTTTCCCAAACTTATTTTTCCGTGGCCTAGTTATTTTTGTGCTTATCCTTTGTGACCCACTAATTGTTTTTGCATACCCTGGTGTGTGTGTACAAGAAAACATATTTAAAT
>WMED01017894.1:0-11440 GCA_019650415.1 Pipa parva | reverse complement strand
TTACACTTCTATTTGAAAGTCTATCTGTTGGATTTACTATCCCCAAGATCTATGTAAAACATCTCTAACATGTGTTTTGTTAGGGTTGTTTGTTGACTTGAGGGTGCCACAATTTTAATAAGGTTGCATTGGATCATCTGTGGCAGCACTGGCATTATAGCCTGAGGTTTTTATGTACTGACAGTGGGTTGGTGATACTGCGGCACTGACTTAGTGACTCACCTAGATCCAGTGCTTACTGCACAATTATAAGACCAACTCTATTGAGCTCCTGGTGTGCTACACACCTTATTTGAATTTTCTGGGTTTGATCTCTGGCTCTCTGCCATTCCTGATCTTTGTTATGTTCATCAACCACGGAATTATCCTGTACTGCAGAGTTCTTTCCTAATTCTCTGTACCTTGCCCTGTACTCTACCAGGTGATGACTGTCTCAGAGGTTCAAGCCTGGAGATCCTTTTTTAGCAAATTCCATACCCCCTTTCATTGAATAATGGTGTAGGCCAGGGTCCCTCACACTCCACTTCTTGAGTAAAGTTAGCATTAAACCTCTTGAGGTAAATTATCATACATTAAGGATTAAGAATGAACCCAGAGAAGGTCATAGCGGTCCTCTAATGGCTGCAGCAAGTTAGCCCTAAAGTTTTAGATTTCTTCCAGGAATTGCTGATAGATGGTGACTCTTTTCATTAAAACA
Organism: Pipa parva; assembly: GCA_019650415.1. Taxonomy (NCBI): domain Eukaryota; kingdom Metazoa; phylum Chordata; class Amphibia; order Anura; family Pipidae; genus Pipa; species Pipa parva. Next base: position 10,743 of record WMED01017894.1, on the reverse strand, counting down.
CAGACTAATATCTTTTGCCTGAAGTGTTGGTTTAAAGTTTACTGTACCTTAAGTCCTGCGACAAGGAGCAGTATTTTCTCAAATATCCTCCTGTGAGAAGTTACACCCTTGACCAATTACATTAATGACCATGAGCTTCAAGAGTTGCATCCAGTTACATCCAATTATTATTTTTTTGAAGATAGCAGTAGACTGCTATTTCCTTGAATTTGTATCAGTCTTGCTGGTCATTATAATTATTATTATTATTATTATTTTATCTATTGTTCTGCTGAGAAGATCTATCAAGCAGATGCATTATCATACTTCTTTGACTAATGTAAATGGATCCGCACATGCAGTTGAAATCCTGGTTCTCAGTTAGTTATCAAGTTAGTTCTTTTGTCCTTTCAGTTATGGTAGATCAGGAACCAAACATAAAAGATAATTGTAGATCACTCCGTATTAGGCTCTCTTTATTCCATCTTACATTATTGTGTGACAATAAAGTGTAGTGGTGCCCCTTTAAAGGACACTATGCATGGTTTATCATGTAACCTAACCTTCTTCACTTATTCTTTGTCTGTGTCTCAGTCTGTCAACAAGTTTGTATGTGTCTCTATGTTTTAAAGAGCAAGTGTGTGCAAACTAAGTTTCACTCTGTATGATAAAGTGTGTGTATGTGTGTTCTACACAGTCTGTTCATCTTTGTCTTATGCTTCATACATTGGTGAACCAGCACTAAGAGGGTCCTAGTAGACAAGAAAAGTGGAGAAAATAAATAACTTGAACCTTTCTTGCACTCCAAAATAAGGGCACTTTTCAATACAGGGTTTATATAATTTTAGATGCGCTTTTGAGATACCATGATGGGACCTTCTTCAATGTCATGGTGAAGATTTTCCTTTAGCTAAGTCTTACCAAAAAATACCGATTGTGCAATACAAATATATAAATCAGGAAGCTGACATTTTTTTCTAATGTATAGCTTTATAGAGCTGTAATGTATTTTGGTTATAAGGTGAATTTGGTGAGGCTATTCCATTACCCAGACCTCCTTAATGTGCTGGTTTATAAAACTGTAACATCACAATTCTATAAACCCCAACATTCCTTAAACCAAATTAAAATTATATTATTTTATCACAATAATCCATGATGGAACGAATTATACAGCGCTGGGCAAAAAGTTTAGGCATCTGTAACTAATGCTTTAAAATAAGAGTGTGTTGAAAGATAGAAGTGCTAATAGTTTTTTTTATCAGTTAACAGAATGTAAAGTGAATGAACACACTTTGAAAGAACTTGGTAGGAAGGTTGTTAAAAAAAGAATTAATCACAGGTCTTCTGTGGATTTAGGCTTTCTCAAATCCTTCTGTCTGTTCACGTAAAAACCCAGACAAACTCAATGATGATGTGATCAGAGCTCTGTGGGGTCTATATCATCACTCACAGGATTCTTTCTTATTATTTAAGTTGAAGATAGTTCTTCATTACATTTGATGCAAGTTTGGGGTCGTTGTCCTGCTGCAGAAGTGATCTGGAGCCAATCAGATACCTCCATGATGCTACTTCATGATTAAGGACACCATTGATCTTTATCAAATCCTCCTCCTCAGAGTTTTCTTGGTCAACCATTACAATTATAGTATAATCCACATTTTTATGCTTCTTCAGAAGTGCTTAAACAACTGTAGGAAATCACTTGAAGAGGTTAGGGTGGAGTAGGAGGTTGCAGTATGATGTCAGGAAGGTTACTTACTGGCGCTCATGATGCATGCACATGGTTCTATCGCACTTCCATCTTCTGACCACACTTCCGTCATGGTCGCAAAAATGCAAAATCAGGGTCACAGTAATGTGCCGTGGTTCGGTTGTGGCTGCGTCATTTCCAGTGCAATGATTTTCCCGCCAAATCGGCTTTATAAGGCAGTCCGGCTTTACTTCTGGCACCCGATTATAGAACCATTATTGTTCATTCTGTGGCTCCTGCTTCTAGCTAATTTCTGGTCTGTTTCAGTTTGTGACTTCGGCTTGACTTCGGACTTTGATTAAACTCTTCCTGCCCTGACCTTTTGCCTGTATCCTGACTATGATTCTTGCTGCCTGCCTCGACCCCTGGAACTGAATCTGACGACGCCTTCTGATTCTCCCATCCACCAGTGGACAGCTAGCCTAGGGGCCATTACCTGGGTTTTCCCTGTATCAAATCCCACATTCTCTTCTGGGGTCAATGGTGAAGACCAGGGCTTACCTTAGATTTCGTGTCATAGGTATAGCTAGCAGCAAGTCCCTGTGAACTCTAACCACAGTCTCCTACTCAGCACTAACTATTTCCAGTGAACTCTAACATACGGGTCCACAGGAGCTTGCCACAAGCTATACCTAGGGCGCGGAGACTAAGGAACTCCCTGGCTTTCACCATTGACCACCACAAAGGGATGTGGGCTTCGCTACAGGGAATCCCCAGGTTGCGGCCCCTAGGTTAGCCGTCCACTGTTGGATGGGTAAAGCAAAAGGCATAGTCCAAAAGCAAGTCCAAAGGTCGAGGCAAGCAGCGGGTAGTGTAATCAGGTCAAAAGCAAAGGTCAGGGAAGGCAGAAAGTAAGAGTAGGGAATGTTCTGGAAAAAGTGCAAATTTGCGCTTTTTCCAGAACATTCCCTTCATCCATGTTTGATTGGAGTCTGAAACCACTCCGGAAAAGAAAAAGTTGCAAGCTACTACACAATTGAGATTTTGTCCACACATACTAGTGACATTTATTTGCATTTATATATCATTTTATCATTGTTTTAGCGCCATCTAGTGTTTGTTTTTCATAATTTCTATTCAGAAAGTAATAGTAGTCCAAAAACAGGCCGAGGTCAAATGCAGGAAAACAGGTATCAGTAACAGAACAGAACAGCACTCAATAACAAACAAAGTAGATCTATAATCGGGTGCAGGAAGCCAGGACTAGTCACCTTATACAGTAAAGGCAAAATGGTATAAATGCAGCCACGAAAGAAATGATGCAACTGCAATCGAACTGCAGCACATTTTTGGACTGTGATGGAAGCCCGTGAGTTTTATGCAACCAAGATGGAACCACGTGAGCACAACATAAGTGCTGAGACACCGGAGAAGACTGGTAAGTAGCATTCCTGACATCCAGTATGCTTTGCTTGGGAGAGACCTTCCTGATGCTGTTGAACTAACTTGTGTTTTGTTCCTGGGCTCAGTCTTTCCATAGTATTTGACCAGGGACATGAAATGTCCTCCACAACTTCAGCTTTGAAGCAGAGTTTGACTGTTTTCAGCCAGTTTTAAGCCTCCTAAATAGCTTGTCGTTTCAGTTAATGATTGTATTTCAATCTACATATGACCGTGACAATTATTACAACCTTCTTGATATAATTAGTTAATCCTAAACCTGGCTATAACCCTACAAGTACAAGGTTACATACATTAATTGATGCCATTTTGAAGGCAAAGGGTGGTGACACTAAATATTGTTATGATTTAGACATTATCTTCTGCTCACTGATAATTGATAAAAAAAATAAACCATAAATGCTTCTTCTTTTTTACAGCATTCTTGCATTTCAGCATTTTTTCACATGAACCTAAAACCTCTGCACAATCCTGTACAACTACTAATATTAATAATTCTTGCAATTTTAAATTGTATCTGGAGGATTATTTTTAGGTGTTTAGCCTTTGAATAGGAATTTTGATTGACTGGTGTGATTGGCAGGGCATACGGAATAGATGGTTCTGTAGTATCCATCTTAGCTCTAGCTTCACCATCTTAAAACTTTATGGTACCTTGTAGCTGTAACTGTGACCTCGCCTAAGGAATTGGAGAAAAACAAGTTATCACAATGTTTTAGGACTGGCATAGAAAGGGGGGGGGGGGGTAGAAGAGAGACGCTGGACTTATCTGAGTTATGGCCTTCAGAATACTTTCACAAAACTTAGAATAACAATTCTAGTGTTTAACAGACTGGATGTTATAGCCCATATATGTAGTTAGATGTTTGTAATACTTATCTAACTAATAACCAATAGAGAATTGTAACCAATAACCACTAGTTATAGAAGAAGTTATAATCCATCCCATGTGGGACTGTACCCTTTGTTCTCTCTTATGACTAAAGTATAAAACATGTATATTGTCAGTCAATAAACCAGATCTCATTCTAAAGAGAAACTCTGTCTCTTTGTGTTTGATCTCTCTGAGCGTTCATCCTTCAACCTTTTGATCTGGCCTACACTGGGAAAATAGTGATATATCCGAATTACGATCACAGATGTCGCCCGACAGGAGCAATGACGGACAAAGACTACATCTCTAAGTTCTGAAAACTCTTTGTACAAGGAGGAAGGAATGACAAAGCAGCTGCATGGTGAGAAGCATTATTCTTACATTCCTCCTCTGTCCTTCCATTTCTCCTGCCTATATGCTTTGGGTCAGGTGAGAAGTGCTAAGGGTTATTTTACTTTTTATAATTTATGTTTTCTCCAGTCCATTTAAAAGAACTCTTAGGCCCTTATTCACCAATGTGTGAAGTGAGCCGCGATGTGCTCGACTCACTTCGCACATTGGGTTATGCACGTGCTGATGTCCTGTGCGCGGACATCAGCACGCGCATTAAAGGGATTCCCCTCCCGGCGAGAGCACTCGAGTCTCCTCGCCGGCAGGGGAATCCCTTTAATGCGCATGCTGATGTCCGCGCACAGGACATCAGCATGCGCATAACACAATGTGCGAAGTGAGTCGAGCACATCGCGGCTCACTTTGCACATTTGTGAATAAGGGCCTTAGACTTTTCCCAGTGTTAGTATTTTTTCTGTTATCTATTATCAGTCTGATGCATATGCTGAGTGATTGAAATGCCATGGTAAGCAGTCACACTCGTAGTGAGCAGTACCAATAGACTTTACCCTGAGTACTGCAAGTTGAGTGACCTACATTAACATGTATTTATAGGGCTCCCAACCCCCCACCCGAAGAAGACATAAGTTTTAGACTGTACCTTTAAATCTGTGCTAAGGGTCAAGGTGAGAAACCTACCACACATAATTCTAGTGTATTGACCAGAATAGTTGAATTCTGTATAAGGAGCAAAACAGAGTTCAGTTGAGGTTGAGAACAACTGGGCGAAGAGTAGCACTACAGAAATACGGGGTTTGCTTGCAGCACAGATGTAGAACAGAGCAGAGGCAAGAATTGTTAAAGAATCATTAACAAGTTGATGACAAGGTTTGAGCAGGTTGTCATTAGGAGTTCTGGATCCTGATTTAAGAGAAACAACATGGAGACACAAGCGAGGATGTCTGGTTGAAAATGAGTTAGCTGTACAAGCTAGAATGTGTAAGAAAGTTACAGAGGAAGTAGTGATGGGAGAATGGAGAAAGACAGAGTCGGGCAAGTGACAAATTGTATTATGAATGTTTTGAAAACGAATGCCCTTTTGAGAAATCAGCAGACCCAGACAGGGATTTACCACGTAAAAGATCTCCACTACTATCCAAAAAAGTAGAAGGTTTTATTTGTTGTCATTGTGGCCAGTTAAACCCAAATGTTATTTCAATATGTACAAACATTTTGTTCCCAGTTTTAACACCAGACAGTACGCCCGTTAAATAAAAAAAATTGTGACCACAAATCTAACAGCAGAGACTGGATGGTCGGTGAGATCATCCAATGTCCCTATTGGGGAGCCCATAACACATCAGGGTCCTCTGTATGTTTTACATGTTTATGTCAATTAGGACAGTCTAAGAACCTGCATCTAATTCCCATGATTGTTCATAGTCCCAGTGATGACGAAAAGTTAGTCATACTAATGGATATGCCTAATGTTCAGTCACCCCTCCAGGATCTGAATTACGATCACAAATGGTAATGATGTCAATCACTCGATTTGATGGACACATCCCCGGAAAAGCAACAGAATGATCTTGGGAGCAATTATCTGGTGAGTAAGATTCAGTCTTATGCACAAACATGGAAATATTCTCTTTGCTAAAAATATAAAAACAATTCTGCTGACAGATTTGTAAAGTCTTTTGCAAACTGCAGAGCCCCTTTATTAGACATTTCCTTCATGTTGTTAATCTAGCCCACTCGTAAGAAGTTAGCCAAACCTTATGATGTAACCTTACTGGGTAAAACTGGGGATGAGTCTATCACAATAGTCTTACACTTGAGTAGAGGGACTGAATAATATTTAATTCAGTAATAAGGTCTATATTATATTAGTCTGACAGTTAGATTCAGTATTTCCTTTAGGGCACTGTGTAATTGGTTAAAACACCTTCCATATTATAGCAAAGCCCCTTGTTATCTCACTACGGCCACCTGCATCACGCAGCGAAAGGTACCTTTATTTGAATATATGAATATTTATGAGCCGGTAAGAAGCGTCAGTTGCGCAATGACGCTATATACCGCTACGTCATAGACCAGTACTTTTAAACACCAGCAAGACAGTTTATAAACTTACCGCAAGAAGAAGCTCCATTTCTGTTGAGCAAAACGCGTCTGGCAAGACATACATGGTGACTTTGCCCTCCTACTATAGCCAAACATAGCTCTCGGACATTGAGCTAGGCTGAAGCACAAGATTTTTACCGACCATATTGCCTGACTGCATACATTAAGACAGTAATATAGGGGTAATTCCTAGTGTACTTGCACTATACAGGCTATACTCACTATAGGGTTATCCCTAAAGTATACTTACACTGTACAGGTTATATCCACTACACTTCTGAATGTAATTACACTAAATGTGGATTATTTGTTACACGATTTAAACCCGCTATGCCGCCTGATATACTGTATATCCATGGAGGCTCTGTTTCACCAACTATGTCTGTTAGGACAATTGTCCTTTTTTAATTGTTTTTAAATCATCTGTCTATTTGTACTATTCTATATCACTAATTTTTTGATGTATTAATAAAATTATTTGGCAGTGTGCACCTTATATCAGGAGTTCTTTCCTTTTCTATTACCAATCATATTAGTTAACCCCTGTTGGTAGCACCTGCTCCACATGCTCGACACTTTTCAGTGCTCACTACCTTTAATTCTTAATTCAGTAATATTGTTAGGTATAAGCAAAGACAAGGGAGTATAGGCGATACCTTTTATTGGTAAATAGATGGTAAATGTAAGCTTTCCAGGCTCCTAAGACCTCTTCATCAGATACTCTCTTGTCTTTGCTTAAATCTATGGCTAACACGGTGCCTAACTTTACTGCCATTGTTAGGTATATAAGCACAAATAATAATGGTATAATGAACCTTATTCTCAAAGCCCAGAGTAGACAATTTAAATATTTCTGGGGGTAAAACAGATGCAACAGTTACTGTGGGCATCATCTGGCCCATAATCTGGTCACAATCTGGGCTAGTTCCTGTGGATAAAGATGGAATTTGTGATTTTATTAAAAACCCATAGGACTTGTTTCATCTGTCCCTAATTTTGGTCCCTGGAAAGCAAGGGATTAAAGTGTCAGATAGACGCTATGGTGTGGGGTGTAATAGTGGAACATATATCATAAGAGAATTATCAGTGACAACTGCGTTATTATCAGATGAAGATTATGTCTAACTACACAACACTATATTTAAATGAGATTGTATTAGAACCAACATACAAGTATTAAGAGCACAGAGAGATACCTATTATTCTTCTAAATTACAGATTATCAATACAATTAAACTTTCAGAAGCCATGTCACTTTGCTACACTATAGTAAAATTGATGCAACTTGTCACAAATTTATGTTTCTCATTTTTTTATATTGATATAAATAAGGCCCTAGAGATTTTTACTGGTACAATCACATTTCCTGACTGATTAATGGACATTCAATTTTGAAGTTAAAAATAATCTGTTTACTTTAGACTGTAAAACGGATCGGATCTCCTTATTCCTCAAAGTGTAAACAATAGGATTCAACACAGGTGTCATCACTGTATACAGAAGAGAAACATATTTGGCAAGGTGTATTGTGTGTCCACTAATTGGGATTATATAATTAATGATTAGTGTCCCATAATAAATACAAACAACAATCAGGTGGGAGCTGCAGGTGGAGAAGGCTTTCTGCTTGCTAGTGTTTACAGGACTCCAGAAGATTGTCTTAAAGATACTAATGTATGTGGCAACAATGAAAACAAAGGCAAACAAGACTTCAAAGGCTCCTGCAGCAAGAACTTCCAGGTTAACCATGAAAGTGTCTGAGCAGGAGAGATCCAAAAATGGACTAAGGTCACAGAAAAAATTGTCAATGATGTTAGGACCACAGAAGTTCAATCCCAGCACATGACAAATAACTACAAAAGGTACAACAAAGCCAACTGTCCAACAACCAGAAATTAATATTACCTGAAGTTTAAGGTCCATAATCAACTTGTAATGTAAAGGATTGCAGATGGCGAGGTATCGATCGTAGGACATCACAGTTAGGAGAAGACATTCAACATTTGCTGGAAGTCCAAAGAAGAACAGCTGGGTGAGGCAGTTTGCAAAGGGAATGACACCTTTACTTTGTAATGTAACATACAAAATGTTAGGTACAACACTGGATGACATAATAATATCAGTGATTGACAGGTGGCAAAGAAAGTAATACATGGGAGAGGAGATGAGGTGGCTGAACAATACCAACACAATGATCATGGAATTTCCTCCAAACGTCGCCAGGTACAGGACAAAGAGTACAAGAAGTAAAAGAAATTTTAGGATAAAAGGTCCTTCAAATCCTAGAAGGACAATTTCAGTTACATATGACTGGTTTCCACCTTTCATTTTGTGTATTCAAAATGTTACTTTGTTATTTTATTCTTCAGATCAATCCTAAAAACAAACAGTCATTATTTGGACTTATATGACACATCATATCAATGATCAGAACAAGGCATTTTAATTAAAGACAGATTATTGGTATCATCGGGCATCTAGACACAAGTTCAGTTCCCAGAATCCCAGTGCCAGAATCAGCTGTGGAATTCACTACTGTAAGGCTGAAGGTTGACCTGTTTGAGTGTCTTTTCTCCTTCTCCCTGATCAATATAAAGAAGGTTATGCCAATGTCAAGCTCGATATGTTCATACAAACTTTTCTCCTAAATACATAATATAGGTTGATGCCAGCTGTAAAGTGAACAAGTAAAATATTCCCTTGTGACTCAACTGCTTCCTGCTACAACATTAACTTTATAGAATGATATTTCAGACATTATAACAAGAAAAACTAGTTATAACTGATCAAACTGATTCTTCCTATTTGCATCTGAAACGTACATAATAGACATCTACCTTTTAAACATTTACAAAACAATAGAATTATCTCTATTTGATTTAACAGGTATGTAGGTAAGAACCAAAGTCAATGACACAACTCTTGACACAACCTAGTGATCTTACCAGAATTGTTTTTAAGCAAAAAGAATCACCCACAGTTAAGGGATTTCCTCCTCTGCCCAGTGCTTTCCTCCTCTGCCCAGTGCTTTCCTCCTCTGCCCAGTGCTTAGAGGAAGTAAGATACCTTGTCACCTCACCCTACTTCCCATGGAACATGATTGTAATCTGTAGACAACCAAACAGAATGTGTGCAAAGAACTACAATTATCCACAGTAACAAGGCCTAGTTATAGTATTTTCCAGATAGACAATTCGTCCTTGTGGATCTCCAAGACTACTGAGGACACTATTGAGAATGTGCAATCTCCAGGGAAATTAATTAATCAAACACATTTGTTTATAAGAAAGAATAATGATACTTTCTACATGAATTCCACTGAGATGCTGAGTCTATACTCAAATAGACACAAAAACCAGTCAAATAAAACACCATTTTTAAAGTTACAGTCACATCTAATTCTGCTGTAATCTATGATTACTATATAAGATGGTGACTCAACAATACACTTATAATATACAGTGGGTATGGAAAGTATTTAGATCCCTTTAAATTTTTCACTCTTTGTTTCATTGAAGCCATTTGGAAAGTTTAAAAAAGTTCTTTTTTTTTTCTCATTAATGTACACTCTGCACCCCATCTTGAAAGGAAAAAAAACAAAAATGTAGATATTTTTTGCTAATTTATTAAACAAGTAAAACTGAAATATCACATGGTTTTAAGTACTCAGACCCTTTGCTCAGTATTGAGTAGAAGAACCCTTTTGAGCTAGTACAGCCATGAGTCTTAACATAGTAACAGTTTATAAGGCTGAAAAAAGACACAAGTCCATCCAGTTCAGCCTATTATCCTGCAATGTTGATCCAGAGGAAGGCAAAAAAAAAAAACCCATGAGGCAAGAGCCAATTATCCTCATATTAGGGGAAAAATTCCTTCCCATGTCTTCTTGGGAATGATGCAACAAGTTTTTCACACCTGGATTTGGGGATGAACCTTTGACCCAGTCTGAGGTCCAGAGAACTCTGGAAGAGGTTTTCATCCAGGATATCTCTGTACTTGACTGCATTAATTTTTCCTTCAATTGCAACCAGTCATCCTGTCCCTGCAGATGAAAAACACCCCCACAGAATGATGCTGCCACCACCATGTTTCACTGTTAGGATTGGGAATTGGGAAGTTGATGAGCAGTGCCTGGTTTTCTACACTCATACTGCTTAGAATTAACACCAAAAAATTAAATCTTCATCTCATCAGACCAGAGAATCTTATTTCTCATTTGTGTTTTTTTTGCAAACTGTATGCGGGCTTTCATATGTCTTGCACTGAGGAGAGGCTTCCGTCA
>WMED01017893.1:0-12867 GCA_019650415.1 Pipa parva | reverse complement strand
CCAACCCATTATTAGCATGGTGTACCTAATAAAGTGGCCGGTGAGTGTATATATATACTGTATATTACTTATACCATGCTTTTTAATTCACAACCACTTCCTTACAGAATCTAATCCTGTCTTTGCTCCTACTTTCTTCTCTTCAGCAGTTCAGTTTGGAATCTTAAAGTGGACCTGTCACCTTAAAACACTAATACTAATTTAGGTTGCGCTAATGAAATAAACCTTTTGTAAATATATATGTATTAAAAAAAAATGTACCTGTTCCTGCCTTCCACCCTGCTACCACCAGTAGGAGCTAACCTGAAGGCCAGACTTTGGGGTTTCCTCAGAGCATAGGCTATACCTACTTGCATAAATTAAGGGTGAAGACCAAAAGCCATTTAAAACCTGCACTCCAGGATTGGCTGGCGTTAACCCCACTGTGGCCCTAAGGTGTGTCTCAGAACCCCTCTCTCTCTCAGATCTAAGTGTCTATAGCAGGCTTTTTTTTCCAGAAGGAAAGGAATTCATTTGCAAGTTTTACAATGTAAAGACATAGAGAGCTTTGTAAGTGTTTTAGAGTTTTACTCTAAAGCTCTCTCTGGCTTAAAAAATACATCTAGACAGATCTGTTTCTGGTTTTTACCAGTAAAATGCAGGTAGTTCTAAGTCAGCTTTTGAATTATGAATACTGCTCCTGGATTCCTCATGCATATTTTACAATAACGTATTTATTTTGTAGGTAAAATGTATAGTGAATAATATTTTTGTAATTCAGAGAAAGTCTGCCTCTACTTCTGCCCACAATAAAGGCAACGGAGACAGCAGAAAGGGTGGTCCACTGCTGACAGGCCATGTTAACCAATGAAAAAGGGTAATGTGCACTTTGTCCCTTGGTTGCTCACTCTATAGGCCAGTTCAAATAACAGGCTTAGTTTTACTGTATAACAGACACTCTGCCACTTAGTTACTTAGTCTCTATATTGCTTGACAATAGGTAAATGGGGATTTCTTTATAGGCAGGATTTACATACCTTTAACATACATATTTAACTGTTGCTTGTATCAATAACTCCATACATATTTCATGAAGTATTGGTTTAGGGATCATGTTCTCTTTAAGAGTAATTTGTAATTTTTCATGGTTATTGTCCATGGCAATTTCCACAAGTATAGTTATGGCCCCTTGGCAGCCATAGTTTTGTACCCTGCATTGTACATTTTTAGTAAATCTACTCATAAAGATTCTATTAGCAGAATGCCTTGAGCTGTGCTTTTTTTCTATTTTACCTTGCCTGTTTTTTTTTCTTTTTAACAGGCTCTGTTAGCCAATTAGAAGGCAGATTGGAGCTGCACAGATTAGGAAAACTGACAATGTTTTGGAAAGTCTGTAACGTAACGGCAGCAAGGTAAATTTTTATGGAAACCAGCAGTAGGTTCTATAAACGCTGCATGAACCAAGCAGTATAGTTAATGAGATACACCTGCCTTGTTAAATGAGTACAAGGTGTCAGATATTTAGCAGACTTTCGATTTCTTGGGGAAACCGCATGCTTTGTCATGTCTGATGAAGTTACTACTCGTTATGTCTGTACTGTTACACAAATCTGTAGTTACTCTGGCCAGCTGTGCATCCAGTTGGTGCATGTCAGATACTGTATTTCTTCTTCCATTAGTCAGCATTGCATCCTATTACAAACCACTAAACAAGACAATTTGCATCTAATGAGCTGTATCGATCCTCTACAGAGCACTGCTATCTTCTAGAGAATTATCATCTTTTTGATCAGTTCATTATAATGTTGATAGGGATTTAATGCCTAATACAATAAAGAGGACGTATGCGAGTGCTATAGCCCTGTATAGACAGAATCATGATAGAGAATCTGTAATTTTTCTACTGTAATCGTATCCAGACACTGAACTGGGCTAGGATTTGGTGTGGTGTCATCAATTCTGTTTGGGTAGGGTCTTTAGAAGGTGGACTTTTTACTAAATGACTGAACTGGAGTTTTTTTCAGAGTAGCAGAGTGAAAAAGTACAGAGTATACCTTCCCACTACTGTAACCTATGCACTTCAACCACACTTTTTTCTATTCAGATAAAAAGGAGCGCTGCGCTTCTTCTAGGAGGAGGGAGGAATAGATAGTGCAGGTCACTTTGGTATAGATAAAAATAAGTGAAAACCTACTTACAATCTTTAGGTCAATTTGCGCCTTGGATTAACCATATCAGAAAAACAGAACAAGCATTCACCTTGCTCTCAAATGGGTTAACTGTGATCTTGCTGTGATATAATGAATACCCAGAAAGAAAGGAAATCAATTAAAACCTCTTGACACCTGTCTGATAATCAGATCACATCAAGATCACACCACTTCCTGCTAACTAATTAGCATAATAGGAGGGAAGTTTAAAACAACTGTGTATATAAGGTCCCCTGAACCATCTAGCCACCATTTGCTAAAAATTTTTCCCTGAGGAAGTCCGTAAGGATGAAACGCGTAGGAAATATTTTAACTTTTATTAATCAGTGTTGGACAATTCTTAATAAATATTTTTACTTTAAACAATTCTTGCAAGTTTCTTAAGAGTAAGAAACATCACCCTGTCAATGATACCTGAGAAGCAAGAGGAACCCAGAGTGGGAACACAGCAGATCCTGACAACAGGTCTAAAGAAGGTTGGGATTACACCTAGTAATCTAAGGCGCAAATTGACCTAAAGATTGTAAGTAGGTTTTCACTTATTTTTATCTATACCAAAGTGACCTGCACTATCTATTCCGCCCTCCTCCTAGAAGAAGCGCAGCGCTCCCTTACTTTTATCTGAATACCCTGACGGTCTGTGCATCGGAGAAGCAAGCAGCTGATCTAGGACCGCTAACACCGTTTGTGTACAAACCTAAAGCGCAGGTGTCTCTCACTAACTGTTTGACACTTGTTTCTATCACTTGGGCAATTACTTGCACATCATTAAAGAACTGGGGCAGAAAGTGACATTTTTTAGTAACTCTGGGGCAGAAACAGATGCTTTTCTTGGCACTGTATTGTTTCCTGGCACATTGGACTGACAGTGGGACAGAAGCTGGTGCATTGATGTTGTTTGGGCAGTTACTGGCAAGTAGTAATGGCTCTAAGGCAGGAACTAGCACATCGTAGCAAGAGCCATAACCATAACTGTCAACAGCTGTCACTGGGATCCTGGTAGTTAATTGCTCTGCAGCAGCAGCTGGGGAACCACAGATTGGATATTACTAAAGGTTTGTTTTATCTGTAAGTGAAAAGGTATTCCATATACTGTATTTATTTACTGTTTTAACCGTTTTATTACAAAGCACTCATTCAGTCTATCCTTATTGTATTGCATTGCGTCGCACAGTAAAAGGTCCATCTAAGAGGAAAGTCAGTTGTGATATATGTTCCAGGGGGACCATTGGCTAAAGGTGGAATTACATGAGCAAGTAACTCTCTCCATCTATGCCACAGCTACATACTGCATGTTTAGCTAAATCAAAGGTTTCAATATTTGTTCCATTTTCATCATGAAGCAGAGAAATCCTTTAGTTGGACTCGTTTCCTTAATGCTACTGTTTGCTACCCCTTATATGAAATAAATGATTTATACCGCAAGTTCACTGAAAGCATGAGAAATCTCTTTTTGATGCCATCAATACACTGTTTTATTCTGTCACATGATGTATCTCACTGTGTATTGTAATATCTTTGGTACAGGATGATAGTGAAGCAAGGATTTGTGCCTCCAGCTCTACATTTTTTTTTAACTGCTGTTATACAAAACAGCCAAAGGGTTGCAGATCCCTATGGTGATCACTTTCAATAAAATCTAAAACCAGAAAATCTGCTATACGCACATACAATTTAAATGTTGATACCCAGAGGTTTTATGTTAATACCCTGTGTGCACTGTAGGTTGATTTTCATATCCATTGTGACATTCTACCTAATTAAGCTGGCCACAAACTGATCAGGTGGGTTATTTCAATAAATCTTTCATTAAAAGATAGAGAACAAACCACGGGCCCCCTGATTAAAATGAGCCAGCTTCAGCTTCACTTTTCCTAAAGCATAAAGAAAGTAAATCTCTCCCCTCTCTATTCCTCTTCCTCTAGGTAGGACATGAACCAATCACACGTATTTTTCATAAAACTTTAATGTAAAAAATATCTGCTGTTTGCTTAAGCTGAATGCAGGAATTGTCACTCTTATCTATAATTCTATTTTGAATAACATACAATAGTTACAGCTTAAAGAAAATAGAATATGCCCTTTACATATCAATGCATAATTTTACAGATAAATGTATCTTTTTCAAAACCAGCATTTCTTAAAGGTCACTATGTCACCCTTAATTTATATTCATTAACTATATATATATATATATATATATATATATATATATATATATATATATATATATATATATATATATATATATATATTACAAACATTTGAAAAGATGCCTTTAAGACAGCCAAATTCAATAGGTTCCATTTCAGATTTTATGAACAACTGTTCTGATTAGAATGCTCCATGTTCTTGCAGCTGATTGAACAGACATTCTGCCAAGTTCAATAATTTCCAAACAAGCTGTCTCTGCATAGAGAAATGTGCCAGAGTCATAGTGTAAAGTCAGATTTTCACTGAAGTGCTTAACACAGTCAGTAAGACTAAATTGATCTTTTATGACAAATCTGTCTATAGGGTCGGTTCGGCTCCAGAAACAGATCACATGACACTCTAAAAACCTGTGGGTGTCACAGAGCTTTGCATGAACTTACTAAGAGAGACGGGATAATATACATCAAAATTCCAAATAATATGGTCTACTTGGGGGCCAGACAAGTGCTGGATTATTAGATATTCTGGATTATTGGATTGAAAATCATTGTACAGGAGAAGTTAAAAAATGTTATTTTTACTTGCAGTGGTAGAATTTTCCTTATTTGCCTTGTTTCCTGCCAAATCCTTGCTCTTACATACCACTTCTAATAATCAAATAATTTGACCAAGAGGTTTTATGACCATACATTTTATACAGATCTCTTACTCCCAACCCCTCCAGTACCTTTCTCTCATACGGTAAAGCAAAAGTAAAACCAAATAAGGCGGCGCCGTATTAAATAAAATAATGATCAATAGTGAACAAAAATTATTTGAAAAGTTCAAAAAGTTGAAAAAACGCAATTTTTTGATTGCAGCTTTTTCAAACAGTGAAGTGTGCTTCAAAACTTCTTAAATGAAGAACAAAGGAAAAAACTGGAAAAAAGCACAAAAACAAACGGCACTAAGTGCCTTATCACAAACTAGTTATCAATGGTGCAGTATCCCAAACGTGCCAAATAATGTGACGGGAAAGGAGGTGAGAAGCAATATTTAATATGAAACAACACCACATGTGAAGTTCAATGATCTGCTCACCAGATAAAGCTGAATTTCAGGCTCTAAAAATGTACTAGGATATCACATAAGATAATAAACTGGACAATCTTCTAGGGTACACAATCTGGCCCACACAACTCAGTGAGAAGATGGTATGTCACTCTTTAGGGATCTCATCCACAACACGACAGATGATAACTCCTCACAAATAAACAGACTTGAAATTGTCAGCTCATAAATGAATGTCTGTGACTTGATAGTGAAATCACTTAATCACAAAAGGGTTGTATGCATCCAGTAAACTGCAGTCCAGATATAACACAGCAAGGATAAAAACGCCAAAATGGCTAGTCCATACCTCTCAACGCATTTTGCATTGTTAGCTTCTTCAGGATATCCTAGTGCATTTTTAGAGCCTGAAATTCAGCTTTATCTGGTGAGCAGATCCTTGAACTTCACGTGTGGTGTTGTTTCATTTTAAATATTGCATCTCACCTCCCTTCCTGTCACATTATTTGGCATGTTTGGGATACTGCACCATTGTTAACTATTTTGTGATAAGGCACTTAGTGTCATTTGTTTTTGCACTTTTTTCCAGTTTTTTCCTTTTTTCTCTCATACCCACCTCCTTCTTCTATTTCATTTGTAAATTATTATCAGTCTCTCTTATCCCCAATGTCTCAGCCTCTCTCACCCCTAACCTACTCATTCCCTCTCTCACCTCTTACATCTCTCCCTTACTTTCACCTCCTTAGTCTCTCTATCTCACCCCAATTTTCTCAGTCTCTTTTCCCCAATTTTACTCAGCCTCCCTCTCACCTCACTATTTTCACTATTATACCTCCTCCTTAGTCTCTCTATCTCTCCCACCTCTCAGTCTCTTATCCCCAATCTTACTCAGCCTCCCTCTCACCTCCCTATTTTCCCACCTTCTCAGCCTCTCTCACCCTCATCCTCTTCCTTATAATATAATTGTTCCACATATACAGTAGCTATTGTAGGCATTGCAACAAAAGCCATCTCAAAGGCTGACCACATTTCTGGTGAAATGAAGGAAGATTAAAAAAAGGGAAGGGGAGACTTGCTTCTTGAAGCAAGCTCTTTACTGACAGGAGTGTTGGAATATCCATTGCAGTGAAAGAAACAGTTGGCAGTTGTAGCTAAACCATAAAGCCACAGTTTGCTAGATCAAAACATTTTAGTTATATAAGCCTTTCCTAGTAGGGACAGCTTTTTTTTTTATATCTTGTTGCTGACAACATTTACTGTCTCAACAATCTTCACCATCAGTTGTAATTATTTTGCTCACTAAGTTATCGATGGGCTTTGTGCCTAGGGATAGCAAACACACAGCTTCTATTTTCGCTGTTACGGTATATATACATTTTCTACAATGTCTTTGATTGCCTTGTGGGTGTAAAGATTGCTTTGGAAAAACTAGAGGAGCCATAAAGACAACAAAATATTGAACGCACAGCAATGTCTGGAGAAACGGCTTGGCAACAATATTAATGAGCTCTGAAAACAGCTTCCAGATTGGTGCTGTCATCACTGATGAAAAAGAGTAAAATTTCACACCAGTCGTTACTTGTCTCATTTTCAGATAAAATAACTCGTACATCATCAACCATTTGAAACATTAAACAGTTGCATTAATTTCAAAACCTCTCAGATCTGAGAGTAGATGTAAGTAATAAGTATTGAGGAATAATACAAATACTTTAAAGGGACAGTAAAGCCTGTGAAAAAAGTGCTTTCTGTTCATTGGCCACCTAGTTTTAAGTGCAATTGTTATAATGACAGATTTAAGGCTTACCGATTTTTCAGAATAATCAAAAACAAGCACTTGGTGCAGAAGTTATCAGCTAATTCTTGCCTTTTCTCCTGTTACCTCTGTGCAATTAGATCACTAAGTAGCTTTTGACTCTGAGCTGTTTTAGGCTGCTTTTCTGCAATTTTTCAGTTTCTTAGACCTGTCTTGCACTACGTTTCCTGAGGAAAGTGAATCTTAAATATTTGCCTGAGGGGGGAGCATGCTCAGTTAGTGAACATAGTCCTTGACTAAGCGTGAATGGCTAGGATTTTCTGAAAACCTCTTCTCTAAGTGCTTGTTTTTCTGCAGTTGCTATGAAAACTCTGCAGAATCAGTATGCCATAATTGTAGCTCTAATATATGTATGTATGTATAATTTTATTTATAAAGCGCCACAAATTTATGCAGCACTGTACAATTCAACAATAAAAGTATACGACAGACATGAGAAAAGTGCATTAACAATTACAAGTGAGTATCTTACAAGTTTAAAATCACTTTAAGTGCCAGGTTGTGATTAACACAAGAATATGGAGGTCCCTGCCCCATAGAGCTTACAATCTAAGTGGGAAGGCAGACTTACATACTCATATAGAAGGGTGACAAAAGCTGTACCAGTGAATATTAACTACATATTGGTTGACCTTTGTAAAATGACTGCCCCATTGATGAATTCCCTTGTTAGTCTTTTAGAAATGAATTTTGAGTGTAAAAAGATATGTGAAAGGGGCCACATTTGTCATGGTTGTTGTGGGTAGGCTTGATTTCTGATGACAGCCATGGCAGTAGCTGCCATAGTCAAAAAATGTTTATTCATTACACATTTAAACTATTTCTGGCTATGGAAAATTTAAAAGTGACTAAAACCAAAAAAATAAATATGACCGTAAATATTTGTAAAAGGGCTGCTGTGCACATCATTAGAAAAATTGTCCCTCTGTTGTAAACACATATGTTTCTATTCTTAGCCTGGTGTTTCTTTAAATTTAGTCTTTAGACGTCCTTTTAACATTGATCATTAAATTGTTTTCTTAATTACTACTCTTTAAAGGTGAAATTTATTAAAGGCGAAGTGTTAGTTCGATCGATCGATCGAAATTTTGTAATTTCGTTCGAAAATTCGATCGGTAAAATTTACGACTTTAATAAATGTCGCCCGAATTCTTTTTTATGTCTGTATAAGCTAGGTTTATAGTACCCCTTTGCTCGTATTAGTATATATCTATTTTTAGATGGTAAATAAATAATATTAAATCAATAATAAGCTAATACATAAATACATAAAAAAAGTCATTAGATTACTAAATTACTAAACCAGAAATAAAGCCATATTGTTTGCAAATGATACGCTTTCTGCATAAATGCAAATCCCGGCTAAAGATCTTTGACTAGTGTTCCTAAACTGTTACTGGACTTTGACCTTGACTATTTCTTTCTCTGCTGCCTACATTGGATTTGCCCTTGACGATTTCTTTGTCTACAGCAAGCTTTTGCCTGTTCCTGTATTTCTGTTTTGTCTTTTATTTAACAGGACCTGTTGGCTATTCTACTTTCATTTCATTTACAGTTATGAACTGTGACTTTGCCCTGAAGATTCTGTGGAGGTTAGTCTGCATCAATTCCACAGCAGACTGCCTGTGGCCCACAAAGGGTGTCAGTGAATAAAATGGCTATGCAGTTTCACAGATCTCTAAATGGCCTCAGGTTTCAATAAGCAAACATTTATGACTCTGAACCTTGTGATCTTTTGTTATTTTTTTTTTTTTTTTGGACTTTGGTGGGTGAACCTGATGGTTCCAAAAATATCATGACCTGATTATTGAAAGAATTAAAGCAAGATCTCTGTCACATGAAAAGAAAGAGTATTCTTTTATTCCTAACCAAAATTCATATATCACCGACTTTGTAAAT
The DNA here is from genome assembly GCA_019650415.1 of Pipa parva. Taxonomy (NCBI): domain Eukaryota; kingdom Metazoa; phylum Chordata; class Amphibia; order Anura; family Pipidae; genus Pipa; species Pipa parva. Next base: position 3,759 of record WMED01017893.1, on the reverse strand, counting down.
AAGATCTAGGGCCTTATTGTCAAAAGGGTAAATACACCTGTCGAATTCCCTTTACTACAATTTGAGTTGCATTGCCAAAACAGATGCAAATTCACTTCTCACTATTGACTGAATGGAGAATATACTTGTTAAGCAGGTGAACAGCGGTGATTGTTGTCACATGTTTAGTGTGGCGTACTCAGTCAAGTAGAAGTAGGATGAAAAGTCATGCAAAGTAAGGCGAATTAAGGGCAATGACGTCATCCTCATCATATCCCACTAACTGTATTTTGTGAATGTTCTATTTCTATGTCACCTTGCCCCTACATCATGTTGTCATTTAGTTGCAGTTGCCATTGTCACTTTTGAATGTATACCTGCCTTACACAACACTGGAGCCCTGCCATCAACAACCCTAATTCACCAGTCCGAAGTGGTGAAGTCAAACAGGTGAATTCGGAGCAGTACACCTAGTCGCATTTGTACCTTCGACACACTCCTCCACTTAGTAAATAGCAAAAGTACCTGTGCACCCTCATACAAAGAGATGCTAAGTGCCCCGTAAGTTGTGACTATTGCAGATGCCCAAATTGGTTGCGTATATGCCACTTTGCAGAGTTTGGTTAATAAGCAAACATAGAGAAGTGGGGAATAGATGTGAATTCATAGCTCTACACAAATGTTTGGACTTTTGAGAATGAGGCTCTTAGTGAGATTTTTGATGCTTGTTAAACTATTATATTTCCAAGAAAATGCCCTCTACCAATCTCTGAAATTTAAGGCACAAAATAAAATGAAAATTTTGATTACACTAGTTTCATCTCAAGTCTTTTTTATCCCTTCATTAGACAACAGAATTTGGCTCCACAAAAAATGTAAAAGTATTTTCTTTGAAATAAATAAGTCTGCTGCATTTTGTGTTCTTGGCATTCAATAATGTTTGTTTAAATGCTAAGAAATGGGGGAGGAAGGTAGCTGGGAGCCAAAGTTTCAGGTGTGCAATTAGGAAAATAAATCTGTTCTGGATAGCTTGCATTCAAATGAATGTTAATATTTACAACAGAGACCTCAAATATTCTGTTTAATTAAAAATTTAAATATTTGATTAAAGATTTATGCTTTGCATAGATTTTTATAACCAAACCAAGGACAGAAGCACATGTAACAAAAATTTTATATAGTAACACTAGATATATATATATATATATATATATATATATATATATATATACTGTATATATATATAGTTTCAAATTAACATTTTACAAAACGACAGCATAAAACACAAAAAGTACATCTAGCCAATATTTTTAAAGGGACAGTTTATTAACAAAAAAAACCTTTATCTGCAACAAATTTGAATTCTTGAGAAATCTGAAGTTTTTATAGGGAAGTGTCAATATTAGAAACATTTCACTCCCCTATGAAATCTACTTATCAGAGATTGTTTTTTGTATTTGGATAATTGTATTTATATTTACCACGTGGTCTACACAAAATAATAGGAAAGGTGCACTTAGTTCTGTCTAGTGGCCTAAGGTTTACAGTGCACCAGAGAGTAGAGATTTCCAGAATGTTCTGGTTTCATCTCAGATGCTAAGCAAGGAATTCCTCTAAGAGTGGGTTACCTGTGCACAACCCAGAGAGAGGTAAGAGCTGTTCCTGACTCTTGTTGACAGAGGTTAGCTATGCACCAAGTAATGTTCTATGCTGTACAATAAGTCCCAAGTGTGCTACTGTTTGGTGTGTTGTGAATGAACTGTTGGCAGTGATGGCAAACCTTTTGAACTTGGAGTGTCAAAATTCATCCGGTAATTCATCGAGATAGACTACTACTGTTGCAGTCGCGAATTTATGATAGCAATACTGTCTCATTCACAAATTCACTATTAACAATATTGTCATGACTTTATGATAGGAATATTGTTGTGGTCGCGACTTTACAATGGGAAAATTGTCGCAGTCCCAGATTTGCTATGGGATCCCCTGAGAGCGCGAAATGAATGGCGCCATGACATGTGTCATCAGAAACATCTTAGCATGTCACCTTAGCCATCACTGATCTAGAGGAATGAGAAAATTAAAGTGTGGTCCAAATTGCTTTAACAAGGAAAATAAAATATTCCTGGCCTTTAGCAACAATTATATTGGATCAACATTATACTGAGCATTTTAATTGATTTAAATAACCACTTATATTTTACTCCTTTTAGTAAGTATTTTTCAAGCACATTTTTTTAATCTACTGATCCTGCTGGACACAGTTCCAGTGGAGGACTTTCCCCCAATTTCACAGCTCTTACCTTAAAAACAATATTGTATAAAAGTAAAAAAAGAGAGATTGATTGATTGCAGGTGATGGTAGTGAAAACTACCTCTTTATTCCACATGACATGTTTCGGGTTAAAAACCCTTTATCAAATATGAGATACATCAAAAACCACAGACAATTTAAATGAAAAACATAAGCCACACCCAAATAGAAACTCCTTCACCCATGAATGTGATTGGAGGGAACTGCTGAACATTTCAAAGCCTAGACTTCATAGAAAGTTACCTATGAGACATAGTATGGACTTTAAGCTTGGAGGTCTAGGCTTTGATATGTTCAGAATTCTGATGAGACTGACGTCACTGCTCTTCACTGGAGGAGTTCTCCTCACTTCGCATGACTTCTCATCCTACTATTGTGCGACTGACTACGTCTCACTACACATGCGACGATGTCCAATGCTGTCTGCTGCTTCATGAATAAGGAGAATTCACGACTTCCTAGTCATATTGACGTGGGCAGATGCAAAGATACTATGCTAGGCGTATTTGAACTTTGATGAATAACCCCCCCCCACCACCACCACCATGTCTTTTGTCTAGACAATAGAAATGAACAGCTTTTCCCTGTATTTCCTCAAAACTGAAATTCTTTAGCCGCCCTTCTCACATAAATTTAAATGAATAACAATATTAAGATTCATAATAACTAGGCTTGAATGATGATATCGAGCAAAGTTGAAATCGGTACGATTATTACAATTATTGGGTGTTATTGATGATCCGATGATTTTGAAACAATCTTTCCAATTATTGTCATCCTATACGATTATCGTCCTCCCCCATGACAGCAGCGGCCCATGATCCTCTCCTGCCTTTTCCTCTGTGATCAGGGAGGCAAAGGCAGGAGAGGATCGATGCACTTGGCTCTCCTAATCTTAGCTGCTTGCAGCTGCGGCTGATTTAAATAGCATCTTATTATTCAATGATCGTGGATGGGATCACACCCAGGATCATTGAATACTAAGCTGCTATTTAAATCATTTAAATCATAGCTGCATCTGCAAGCAGCTATGATTTAAAAGCAAATTATTTCCATAGCGGCTGCAACAATCGCAACACTATGGAAATAATTTGTTTTAAATATGGGTGGTTTGGGGGTCCCAGGGACCCCCCCCAAAAAAAAAATTCGTTTTGGTGAAATTAATTTTTAAAAAAAATTTGTTTTGGTGAAATGAATTTTTTTTTTTTTAAATCGTTTTGGTGAAACGAATTTTTTTTGGGGGGTCTCAAAAAAAATTCATTTTAGTGAAGCGAATTTAAAAAAAAAATTTGTTTTGGTGAAACAAATTTTTTTTTTTGGGGTCCCTGGGACCCCCAAACCACCCATATTTAAAACAAATTATTTCCATAGCGCTGCGATTGTAGCAGCCGATATGGAAATAATTTGCTTTTAAATCATAGCTGCTTGCAGATGCAGCTATGATTTAAATAGCGGCTTAGTATTCA
>WMED01017892.1:0-12867 GCA_019650415.1 Pipa parva | reverse complement strand
ACTATATATTCATCCAATGCATTTATCGTTACTATATATTCATCCAATGCATTTATCGCTTCTATATATTCATCCAATGCATTTATCGCTTCTATATATTCATCCAATGCATTTCTCGTTACTATATATTCATCCAATGCATTTATCGTTACTATATATTCATCCAATGCATTTATCGTTACTATATATTCATCCAATGCATTTATCGTTACTATATATTCATCCAATGCATTTATCGTTACTATATATTCATCCAATGCAGTTATCGTTACTATATATTCATCCAATGCATTTATCGTTACTAATATATACAATCTGTGCTTCCAAACATTCTAAGTTGTCTGTGAAGTATGTTCTTTAGCTTAAAAGATTGGGCTTTCAGGCAGACTTCATAAATGTGTTTTGAAATATTATATACTGTATATTATATAATAAATATATTATTTTCCCCCTACCTCATTGGGAATATTTCTTTAATTAAAGAAAAATGTATTTCAAGATGGAATATAACAGGAAAAATGATTTCAGTTTTCACAAATCCACATATTTTTTTTTCTTGTCTATGCACAGCCTTTCCATCAGTATGTGATAGCCAGCAAGCAGAGAGAAAGGATTCCCCGCCCCAAGTCACTGATATGGAAGCCTCCACCTTGGAAAGAGAATATGTACACAAGGTCTATGAGGACATTGCTGGCCATTTTAGCAGCACTCGACATACACCATGGCCTAAGGTTGTAGAATTCCTCATAGGATTACCCAAATGTTCTATGGTGGCTGATATTGGCTGTGGTAATGGGAAGTATCTTGGTGTTAACAAGGATTTGTACATGGTAAGTTAATTTCTAAAGCTTGGAAATTGTGTCAGTGTTTATTTTGGTAGGAGCATGACGTGTAAATGAACCCTATTTTAACACTGTGAATAATGCCTAGCTCTTGGCTGGTGTAAGTCACAACATAGCAATATTATAGGACCCATATAAATGGTTCTTTTAGTTAGATTAATATTCACTGTGCTGTACCTCCTCATCCCATATGTAACCAGGGCTGGCGTTAGGAGAGGGCAAACTTGGCAATTGCCTGGGACCTATGACTCAAAGCAGGCCCCCCCACAGTGCTCTGCACAACGCTTCTGCAGAGTTAAAAAGCAATATTGAAGCGCTTGAGGAGAATAGAGATTCATAACTGTGCAGAGTGCTGCAGTAGGGGGGAGCCTGTGCGTAATTTGTGTAAATTTGGAATTTGTGATAGGGAAGGAACAAAAAAAACACAAGGTTAACTATGGCCAGACAAGATGTACAAACAAGGTACCTAAAAAAACTCTGTAAATGTTAAGCAAAGCTTATCTGAGCACGGCTACTCCCCGTCCTTCGCACAAGCTGTTAACTTCTCTTCTTCTGTGTTGGAGGGAGTGACGCTACAAAAAGGGTATCATTGTGTTAGTTCCAGTTACATCTCCCAAATCCACAATCTAGGTGGGACCTGATAGGAGAATTATGTAAAGAAGAACAGGCATGCACTTAATATAAATTATGGAGTATAACCTTGTTTATTTGACCGTAGGTGAAAGCTACAGGTGCAGCAACAGAATGATTTCTTGTAATACACAGCAATTAAAATGGTGTACATTTTTTATTTAAAACTCAGCTTTTTTACAAGATCACATGACTACAATTCTGAGCAGCACCTGTGACACCCAACAAAATCAGAATTACAGACATTTATGTTTTGTTTAACAGTTTTTCTTAATAGCATAATTCTTCTTTATATGACAGGATCCACAGCAGCCTAATGGTAGGAAAATCTCCCTTCCCTAACTTACTCTAGAATTCTCTACTCAAACCCCTCCTCCCCACCACCACCATCATATTCTGTTCCTTATCCAACCCTTGTGTGAATACTGTGTGGTTATCTACTATATATTTTGTTAAGCATTACTGAAACAAAAGTGGTTGTTTCCAGTTGTTCAATGTAAACACCAACCATTAGATCTTCAGGGTTCATTCTTCACTTGTACGATATTATATTTTATAGATTCATTTGGAGAAATTCTGGCATCTGAAGCCGAGTCTTAGAATCAGAGAAAGTATATCTCTATAATCTTTACCCATGCTGCTTATCAGTGGCGGATGCTGGTCTTTCAAGGAGGGGAAGCTCAATTTCGGCCACATCGTAAAATGTGTCTGTTTATTTATACGTGAATTCTACCCTCCGTTCCTTTTCAAGAAAATGATCTGTGACCCTGTCGTACCAACAAGGCGTCTTTTCCAGGGACTTGACTGCACTACACCAAAAGATCGCTGATTCGCTCATTTTGCTGTCAATCATAAAGAGATTCAGCCTCAGATAGATCATCTAATCATCATGCAGAAGCTGAGTGTCCGGGCCAGCTGAGGCCAGCCCACTGCTCCATAGAACCCCAGAGACGCTGAGCATCCGATGGGCGGGACAAAGCCCAGCATTTATCCAATGACTCATCTCATTTCGCTGCACTTTTAACTTCGCTATGAGCGTCCACACTGTTTAAAGCTCTGTGAAGCTGCGGGAATGAGTGAGAGGAAAGCCGCGTCATTACCAGTGAAAAGAAGCTGATTCTGAACAAAAGTTGAGCTCGTTGTAGCGCATATTTAGTCAATGACATGTACACACAACAGTATATATTTGATCACTTATTTTTTGACATTTTAGGGGAAGCTGAGCTTCCCTTGCAGTCTTAGAGCAATCGCCACTGCTGCTTAGCTGCTTATTCACACACGGACTTGTTGCTCTTTTACTGTAGAAATACTTGTTTACAGTTAATTGTAGAATTACAGTATTTCCTGATGAAACAGACAGTCTCCCAGCCAAATATAGTAGCTTTTGTGAATAGAGTGGACTGAATCTTCTCTGAATGGTCTACAAAACTCATTCTGAAAAGCAGAGAATGGAACCATGTTTATTAAGCTTATGAGTACGGCAGAAACGAAAGCTCCAAACTCATCATTAAATGCTCACATGAATGATATTAAAGGCTTTTAACTCACCCCCTTCTGTTTTATCATGATCTTTCTTTTTATTTGGATACAAACAAAAAAAAAAAAACACTAGAAAGCTAGGTCAGCCTGAAATTTATTTCATGCAATTTAGATGCAAATTACAAGCTAATACACTTTGTTCCTTTCAATTAGTTTACAATTCATTAACATTTCTTGGTGCGTTAAGATCACCCTCAAGGTCGTTTCTCTTTATTTGGCTAACATAATAAGTGTTTTAGTACATTTTCAAGTCTGTCTTAGCTTACTAAATGACATCCTCTTGTGGTTAGAATGTAAAATATTACTGTCTAGATATACACATTTTTCTAATTTTCTCTTTCTGAAAGAACTGGTTTTTTTTTATTATTTTATAGCAACTTATAGTGGAACCAAAGCCTTATTGAATATATTAATTACCTCTGCTTAAGGCCAGAATGTGGTACTTACCTCAACGCCCTCTGTAAATTGACGTTAATGATGCCTTAGGCTTTAGGCACTGTTAAATGTGAGACTTTATATCCCTATTAACCCTTATTTACTTTAATTGGACATGTGAAGTAATAGTTAAGGTTTAAAATATACGGATCTATTAACAAGTTATGTGGGAACCAGGGGGTTGACTGAGATGAATGCTGATTGGGGTGGGAAGAGGTATGGGAAAATTTTGGCTCCACTAATCGGATTCTCCAAATCATTATCCAGGAAGGATATGAGTATGTAAGCATACCTGTGTCACATACATATAGCATTATTACAGGGAAGCAGGACAATTATGTATCAGCTTATATGGGAGGGAGGAGGGGGGTCAAAGGTATAGGGACACCTAAATAAATAGAAAACAGTGGTTGACAACACCGTCCTGTGAGTGGCATTTTGCCAAGGGTCAGTGTCCAATACAACGTCCATTTTGAAAGCCACGCACAGGATGGCTTTGTCAACCACTGTTTTCAACTTATTTAGGTGTCTCCATACCTTGGGACCTCCCTGTAATTCAGTTCTGACTGAAAAACTTCATCTCCAATGGCCCTGTGCTTCAATAAACAACTGATTGTAATAGACCTGACAGGTCCACTTTAGTAAGGCCAGGTTTCTTTATGTAAACCATGCAACTCTTCAACCTTGTTTTAATTACAGGTACACTAAATCCCCATTGTTGTCTACTTAAACACTTGCAAACCCCAGAGTTGATATTGGTACAGGTATGCTGTAAGTTATAGTGAATGGGCCTTATCTTTTACCTGTAAATCACAGGTTGTTGCATCTGACATGGAATCTGAACCATGTTGTTGTAATGAGCAGCAGATATACTAAACGTGTAGGCAGGAATGTTGAAAGCCTTTTAATTATGATTTATTATTTTTACAATTCTAGCAATATATGTATTTTAATTGAGATATACCTCTGGATAATTGATTGTAAAGTTTCATGTCATGCATATTTATTTAGAGTGATTAATATATGTTTTATGATTATCAACAGCTTAGATGATTATTACTCCACATTTTCTTATATAATCACACCGGCATCTAAAAGGGGGGGGTGAGGATTACACTTAAAAGGGTGGTGGGAATGTACCTTAAAAAGGTAGCACATGTTTCACTATTGAAGTTATTTGCCCAGACATTCTGCTGATGGAAACCTACATTGTTGGCAAGCCAAGCGTAAAAAAAAGAAATCTATACAGTGCTATTTATTATTTTATGAGAAATGAAATGGAATTCTTTAAGAGAAAGCCTAAGTATTATAATTAAGCATTTATTGATCCATAAGTGTCCTTGAGCGGATGTCCTAAAATTGTACAGTATTGATTTGTGAGTGGCAAAGGAACAGTTTGGAATTCATGGTTACATTAAACACTAATAACTACAACACATTGTTTTTACTTTGTTTGAGGACTTAAATACATTTCATATTATATACAATCATAAACAGCACTGTATTTTGTGACTGAAGGTATGCAGTTTTTATAAAATTTGCTAAAAAACTCAAGCACTGTGCTGAAAAGCTCAACAGGCTGCACTGATGTAAACAATGACTTTATTGATGACCTCCATAGCCTGTCACAGTCTACAGGGGTTTACATGTGTCCTTTCATAAAGTCAGCCTGTATCTCAGTCATAAAGCAAGACAGTAGTAAAGTTGATAAAGAAAAAAAGCAAGCACAGTACATTATGGTTTATGTTTGCCTCCTAAGAGTGAAATTTATGAAACTCGAAAAGCTCGATTTTAACATTTAGAAGTCTTTTTTCGATATAAAAATGGGTGTTTAAAAAATATCTATTGTTATTTTTTGATCTTCTTTTTTTCGAATCGAAACATTTCCATCGATTTTTTTTTCCGATGGATAAGAAGCCTTAAGTGCTTTGGCTACTTTTCCATCAAAAGAAGATAAAAAAAAAAAATCGATCAAACACCTGTATTTACATAAAAAAAAACTCGAAAAGGTCAAAACCAACCTTATTGAGTTTTGTAAATTTCACCCTAAAGATAAAATAAGAAATATAATCTGTATACTATTACGTTTTAACTTTTTTTTTTTTTGGTGTTTTTTCCACTGAAAGATTGGTTGTGACCGCAGCGCAAACCTTGTGGACATTTGTAGAGAAAAGAAATTTGAGGCAGTTGTTTCTGATGCTTTATCGATCCCATTCCGACCCGGCACATTTGATGCATGTATCTCCATTGCTGTGATTCACCATTTTGCCACAGAAGTAAGTGCTTTCATTGTCTTTTAATGGCAGTTTAGTGGTATTGATCTTGTCTGGTGTAATGTTATGGACTCAGTGTATAAGTAGATACTACCTTGTTGGAAAAGGGTATGAGGGGGAACTGCTCTGGCTCTCCTAGTTGCAGTATTTAGATACTACATAGGATTTAGACTACAATGAAGCTTGCCACAAAATACCATAATTTTCCATAATCTTGTATACCTTCATCAGACATTTATTAGTAAGAGTTAAATGTACTGTACTTACTTGTCTGTATATTTGTTATTGTGTTCTTGCTTTCTGTATACCGATGGGCAATGCTGTGGCTCAGTGGTTAGCACTGCTGCCTTGCAGTGCTGGGTCCAGGGTTCAATTCCACCCTGGAATTCATCTGCATGGAGTTGATATGTTCTCCCTGCACCTGCGTGGGTATCCTCCGGGCACTCCGATTTCCTCCCAAAATCCAAAAACATACATCTGTGTCTATGTGTGTGTGACTGGGAAAGTAGATTGTAAGCTCCACGGGGCAGGGACTGAAGAGAATGATGAATCTCAGTAAAGCATTGCATAATATATTAGCGCTATATAAATGAGTAAGCACAATAAAGATATATTAATACATATCTACTGATTGCTTACTTATACTTTTGAATCTAGCTGTAACTAAGAAAACTTTTAAAAGTATTATTTCTCTGTAAATTATAACATGGATTATTTTTCTCACAGTTGAATTGCTTGTTAAATTATGGAGAAAATAAATAAAATTTCAAATGGGGAAAAAAAAAAAATAAACTGCCTTGTTGGTGTTTCCCTAAATGTCTGGGCTGCATAGTATGTCATTAATAATGTATCATGTGCTGGCCTGTGTTTTTATGAAACAGTAGATATTGTGAGTATAATAACTGACTATGGAATTACAAGACTTGCCACACAGGTCACTCTCTGGTAATGAAAGTACAACATATTATTCTCATTGGATTGGATCTCCTATAGATGTGTAATCAAAGAAGAGCAGTACTAAAGAGCAGCAGTATTTTCCCTCTTGGTTTCTCAAAGCATGTCCTTCTGGGAGAGGCTGTTGCTTCAGATGGATGTGTTCATGAACACATAAACCCCAGTAAACTAGGCGCTGCATATGGGCAATGTCTTTCCCGATTTAGCAAGGGTTGTGCATCCATGAACATATCTGTCTTAAGCAACAGCACCTCCTCCCCACATTGTTATGTGCCTGACCACACAGCGAACCAGACATACAGTTCTTTCACATAGCAAACACCCCTCTGCAAACACCCTTAAACTTTGCCCACCTTGTGCTATAGCCATCAGTATCTTGTACCCAGGGCCGGTTCTACCGATGGGCGATGTGGGCGACGGCCCAGGGCGCAATCTATTTGAGGGGCGCTGTCGCCCACATTGTTCATCGCTAAAATTGACCCCCCCCCTTGCCCCCTGACACCCCCCTTGCTCTCCACCCCCACTCATCTCCAACAGCGAGCGTTCCAGCGACAGCGCTCGGGTCTTGTCGGCTGTATTCGGCAGCTGCCGGCAAGACCGGAATATCTAAGGAGCGCCGTCGCATTAAACTTGCCTTATTAGAGGAGGTGCATCGCTGGAATGCTGTTGGAGGTGAGTGGAGGGCGCGGAGAAAGGGGGGGGGGGGCGTGGGGCAGGGTGGGTGGAGGCCCAGGGCACCAATAGGGCCAGGACCGCCCCTGCTTGTACAAAATACCTAGCTTTAAACACTGGAGTTATCCACCAAATATGCCTCCTTAACAGCTGCTAGATTCATCCAAACTGCTAGGGCTAGTGGCATAGCACGTAGCAAGTGGGTCCCTGGAGCAAAATTTGGGAGCTGAATCCTCTTGCTTTCCTGCCTAATCATCCATGTCACAAATTATTACCATTTTCTTAATCCTATTTCATCTGGATGACATCCATATAGCTCTGCCTGTGGAATTATTCACTGACCATACAGGATCCTTGGGTTGTAAAACTGAAAGCTACAGATAAATATCTATTCTGCCCTTACTTTAATGCCAATGTCTCATGGGAATCTCTTGTCACCCTATGTGATTGTGGCTCTGCATAACCGCATGCTTTTAAACAGGATGCTGATAAGTCTTTTTTTTCTTTGAGACACATGTTTATTAGTTCTTGTCAAGGTGTTGTGCATCGTTTGTAACGTTTTATATACAAAATCATGTCTTTTAATCTTTCTTTCTTTTTCTTTTTTTTTCCAAAGGAGAGAAGACTTGCTGCAATACAGGAATTAATCTATCTCCTCCGAAAAGGTGGCAAAGCACTTATTTACGTTTGGGCGATGGAACAGGAGTACAAGAAAAATAAGTCAAAGTACCTTAAAGAAAGAAAATGCAATAAAGATGAAAACTGTGAAGTAGAGGAGATTCATCAAGAAGCTTCCTTGCCCATTCATGTGAACAGGACATCCTTTCATTCTCAAGATCTCTTAGTCCCATGGCATCTGAAGCAAACCAATCAGAATAAAGCATGTGGAACACAAGATCCGTCAGAACACGGGCTGAGTTCTGTCTATCATCGCTTTTATCATGTGTTTTGTGATGGTGAACTGGAAGCACTGTGTCATCAACTAAACATTACAGTCTTGCACAGTTACCATGATCAAGGAAACTGGTGTGTTATAGTACAAAAGTCATAAAATATCAGATACGTTTCTTGGGGATTTTATTGATACAGTATATAATTATGTTAAAGTATAAACCCAATAAAGAGGTCTTATGTGGTTTTTATTTTAATTTATAGAAATCTACGTATTTTGTCTGAGAAGATGTTCTCCTTTCTCCAGTCTCGGCAAGGCGACTCGAGTCGCCATCGCCGAGACTGGAATCCCTTTAAAGCGTTCGCTGATGTCCGTGTGAAGGACATCAGCGAGCGCAATAACAGCATGTGCAAAGGATCCGGAGCTGACTTCGCAGATTGCTGAATTACCCCCTTAAATTTTTTACATTTTTTCTTTGACTATTTTATTTTTCTTTGTCATTTTTAACGTGCAAATAATTTAATAAAGCTATGTGATTCTATGATGCAGTGAACTGTGTTCATGCTACCTATTGTACTGATCAGGGTGTTCGGCATTGGTTCTCCTACAGGCAAAGGAAGGACAGGGAGAGCATTCAATTTACAGCAGCGCCAGTGCTAAAACTGGATACAGTTTGCTTTGCTATCATCCGCGTGATGTTGTCTGTACAGCAGATGGCGTGATTTAACCAGAAAAAAAACAATCTGTGTTAATAAATAAAATCAAACAATTCTGTGTATATTTTTTAATGGTATGAAAACTTACAGGGTATGTAATTTACAATTTAGAATAACAAATAGTAATATTAAGGTAAAAAGACAGGTTTTCAAATTAATATAATGTTATCAGAAAGCGTTATAAACAGTTACAGTGAAATCCTTTGCAATAGTAATGCTGCAATAGTAGTAACAATTATGGGGCTTCTTCACAAAAGGCCGAATGGATTAGAAAGGAGAGATGTGAATTCACATTTATTCGCCACTTCCCCATATTTGGGTATTCCGGAAACTATGCGATGTGGCGAATTCCAGACTAATTTGCGGACTTAGAGAACTGTGCACCACTTTACGTGCGTTTGAACAGGTAAGCCCACTTATTCATCAAGCTTTAGAGTCTGTCACAGTAGCAAATTCACCAAGGCGTATTGTGTCGCATTTGCCAGTTTTACATCACCAGATTAATGTGGCAAATTAGGGGACTAATGGCAGGGCTCCTACTGTCTGACTGAATAAGCCACAAGGCCCAAGAGATGGCTACTGTTATTTGCTATCCTCTGTTTAGTGAATAAGGATTAGAAAATTCATTATTATCGGAGCATAGCTAACCGAAGAGATGAGAAGTCACTTCGACAGTCAAAATTCTCACTTTGATGAATAAGCCAATAGATGCGCAGTCTCATATTAGTTGTTACACATGCTAGTCAGTGATTTATAGATGGAAACACAAGGTTTTTAGATGACCCCATGAGCCAAGCACCTAAGCATTGGTGCAGAAATTACACCATTTCTATTCATAACTACAACGAATGAATTGCAATGTCATATTGCATGGCACAGGGGTGCAGAAGTGCACAGACACTGGCCAGGCCACATTGCTTCCTTTAAATGCACACAATATTTCTATTCCTGCTTTCTCTTCAACATCAGTGATGTTTAAGAGGAGGCGTGAACCAGATGAGGATCTTGGCTCTGGAACACAAGAAAAAAGATCAGCTTTATCTTGAAGCAGGAGCCAGCTCTGGATCAATTGAGGTGATCAGTAACTATTTCCCCCTTCCCGCCTTCAAGAATCACCCCAAGACACAAACAAAGTTTAGTTCACCTTTAACAGAAGCTTGCTAAATATCTTCTTAATTATTTACACAACTGCAATAATGCTATTATTATTTACAACAAGGTAAGGAAGCTGCTTTTTTATGGGGTAGAAAATTTGCTGCATATTTGTAAGCGCAGATAATTTATTATTTGTTATGAGGTGTTATTTTCTGCAATGTGGATTCTTTCATAGTTCGCTAAAATTATAATCTTAATCTTATAATCTCACAATGCAGAGAGGAAGTAAAACAGAGTTTTTAACAGGAAGCAAGGACAGTCTTGTGTGCACCAAGTAATACCCAGTTTCCCCGAAAAGAAGACCTAGTGCAATTTTTTCCAAGCTTAGAAATATAAGGCCTCCCCTGAAAATAAGACCTAGCAGCAGTAATGTACTAGAAATATACCGTACAGCAGAGGTCCCCAACCTTTTTTGCACCAGGGACCGGCTTTAAGCAAGACCAGTTTTCCATGGCCCGGTGGGGTGGGGCAGGGGCGGAGCTTTGGTCATATGGGGGCGGTGTTATGGAGGGGTGGAGCTTAGTGCATACTTATAATATAATTATGACATTTATAATGAGAATGTGATTCAACTGACCATAGGTTCAGAATGAGTGGGAGCACCAGGCTTGTTTCCCTGGACAGTGGGAGCACTGGGCTTGTTTTCCTCAAAGACCCACCTGATGTCCCGCCCCATCCTGCATAATGTTCTCTGCCGGGAGCTGTCACGGCTACAGCAGAGAACATTATCAATCCACACAGAGCGTGCTCTGACCAGGCGCAGGGCCGCAGAGCTAGCTGTCAGCAGCGCCGCGGACCAGCTGAAAAACCCCAACGGTCCGGTCCTGGTCTGCGGACCGGCAGTTGGGGACCTCTGCCGTGCAGAACTGTGTTTCCCCGAAAATAAGACCTAGCGCGTCTTCAGGAACAAACATTAATATAAGACACTGGGGATTATTCACTAAGGTGCGAGCGAATTCCCATAGAAAATCTGCAACAATTTCCTCATTGTAAAGTTGTGACAATGTTCCCACAATAAAATCTCATCATAAAAACGCGACTGCGACAGTAGCATTCTATTGCAACTGTCTTTATCTGGCGAATTCGCACCTATACACAACAATTTGCACCTTAGTAAATAAGCCCCACTGTCTTATTTTCGTGGAAACGCGGTGTACTCCCCCAACCAAGCACAAAGAAAACAAAAAAACATTTTTTTTTACCAAAACTACTAGAAATTGCCTTTCTGCCAAAGATAACACTACTTGTCACGCCATATTGTTTTCATCCACAAATCAAACATACTTAGGACTTCATGCTGTTAATTGTAAGGTCACACACATTGTACAGCATTGCATATCCTAGTGGCGCTATACAAATAAAAATATACATACCTACGTACAAGGTCAGAGCAGAAAGTCAGTCTGAAAAAAGTAGTAATGATAAAAAAATGAAAGCAGTAACTCAGTTTACTGGTATATAGGAAACTAGATTAGGCAAACATTTTGAGCATTCACTCTCTCTGTTTTCCTGCGTTATGAGCTTTGAACGTTTATTTGTGATGATCGCTATGCAATCTTGCAGGCCCTGAAGGTGTCACATGAAGAAGGAATAACAATAAGCTCAAGCGAGTATTGGAATCTCCATCTTGTTCACCTTGGAGGTCAAACAATATTGTGCTGAGGTTTCTATAATAGAATCCAAAGTCACTGGGCTGTATCCATCCACAAATACAATCCAAAGCTCATCCTACAGCAGTACACTGAATATTAAAACTGGTGTGCAAGGCTGACCCTTATATTTTCTAGTTGCCCTTTTGGCTCTATACAATAACATTTATTGAGTTTCTAACAAGCAGATTGGATGGTTCCCCTAGATGCATGTTATAAATACAGAACGCTGACCTTTTTCATTTCTCGGAGTAATGCAATCCATCGATTGCTTGTAACACTTCACCCATGAAAACACCTGTGGTATCATAAAAAATTCTGCCTTTGTCACTTTGAAGCAGTGGCTTATTTAACCAGTTCCCTAGGAAACTCTTACAATGGACTGGGCATTAAATACCACTTTTACCTACATATATGCCTTTTATTTGAAACTAATTTGGTATGTATTGGACCACAATCCTTAAGGACAAGTAATACTGGAAAAAGTTTGTATCTAAATTGGCATGGTAGTGATTCCTACACAGTATTTGTAAAGGGGAACTAATGCTTGTTTTATCTATGGGTGATTCTTCTGCGAAGCGTTGCAATAATGTTCAATTCCTGCTTCCTGTTCACTGAGGTGAGCATATACAGAAACAGAATACTGATGTTAAACTGCTTCTGCACATGCTCGACTCAGTGAGTTTGAACAGGAAGCAGGAAATGAGGGTCACAGAGCAGAAGATTTCAGCTTGATAATGAGAGCAGGAGGCAGCGCTGGAGAGTAAAATCCCTATAGGTAAATATTCCCCCTCATCCCACTTAAGAATCACCCCAAGATAAAACAAGCTTTCGTTCCCCCTTTAAATCCTTTTTTTTTGCATTTTGATTGTTTTTTCCTCTGCTGATTGCAGCCATCTTTATTCTGTTGGTTACATACACTCCTACCCACTCTGGAATATATATTAATAATCCTTGAAAGCTCAACAAAGTGAAAGGAAATATGTTTTCAAGTACATATAATTGATGATATAAATATATTCATTTATATAATAAATTAATAGATATAATAAAGCAAAAACAATATGTGAATTTGAGATGCGCTAAAACAAAATGTGACTATATAAACAA
>WMED01017891.1:0-12867 GCA_019650415.1 Pipa parva | reverse complement strand
TTCCGAAGTGAGGCGAACACTACGCGCCTCACTTCGGAGGTTCCTGAATTCCCCCCTTACAGTTAATGGTTCAGTAAGCCCTGACTTATTTAAAAGAATTATAACAAGAATTCTAAATAAAACCATGGTTCCATCTGATTACAAAACGGAAATAAAATAATTTAGAAACCACAAGAAAAATCACAAACAAAACACACTTGCAAACTGTCTTATATATAATTACAACATATTACAACATTCTAGAAACACATTCCAAGGCAAATTGACTGATGTGGTTTTATATTTCTTACCATGCTGCCAGAAACTGATTAACATAAGCTAAAAAATAGCATAAGATTAACTATGTGATTTTCATTAAGAAGCTATACACCTTTTTGTGAACAAAATATTCCTTCCTTTCTGAGCTGTATATGAGTAATGTACCTGATAATATACGTTCACCTTTTCTGGATATTGCTTCAAATTAAAAGTTATGTTTACTGAAAATTTAAAAAATAAATTCTCTATTTGGACATAAGATGGTGCTATTTGAAAGCAAATTAAATAAAGGTCTTATGGAAACCATCTTTTAAAAATCTTTTTACCATGCACATTTAAAACTGGTGAATCTGATTACTTTGCAATTAGATATTTATGCATAGCCCTGTATAGTTCATCATGTATAGGCCTGGTGAACTTTTATGGTCTGTATGTGAGTCTCCTGCGTTTGAGGAGAGATCCATTTCATTTTTCTTACTACACATAATGATGACTAATGTGAAAGAGACCTTGATTGCACCAGGCAAGACAACGTTCTATAGGACTGAGATTATAAAAACATAATGGAATCTGTTGTAACAAGACATTAAAAATCCTCTTGCCGTTTCTCAATATACAGTATCTTTTAAAATACTGTGCTGATATTTCCCTTAGTAAAAGGATAGCACATACTTCAGCAGGGTCTGTGCAAACACAGATTACAGTGCTATAGTCAGTGCTAGGGTAATGTCTCAGGATACTTTAGGCAAAAAATGCTTGTTGCCTTGGACCCCAGCTACTAACTGACCATGCTCCATTGTACAAATAATCAAAGTAATTTATGCAGTAAACTGTAGTGCTTTATGTGTGCTCCACATAACTACATGCAAAGTGAACTGACAAATGTCAATGTCAGGCTTACATCTCTTATTGGAACTATAAGGAAATCTGGCACTGCTTAGAATATATTCACAGTGTGAAAAAAACAAAACAAATGCAAGCTAGCACAACACACAATGTAATAAATGCAAGCTAGCACAACACACAATGTAAGAAATGCAAGTTAGCACAACACACAATGTAAGAAATGCAAGCTAGCACAATACACAATGTAAGAAATACAAGCTAGCACAACACACAATGTAAGAAATGCAAGCTAGCACAACACACAATGTAAGAAATGCAAGCTAGCACAACACACAATGTAAGAAATGCTAAGTTAATTGTAAAGCAGAATAAGAATACAGGTAATACTATTTTCTTAAATATTTTCAGTGTTACAGAACAAAAATAATTAAATAATTGGTGAGCATACACCAATATGGGTCCCAGGGCAAATTCTGCTCAAGAACTACCAGCTCAATAATTTTACAGTAAACTATATATTTTTCTCAGCTGGGGGACACCTCTAGCCCCTTCCCTCCCATGGTCCCAGTAGCCTTATATGTTACATCCTTGTCCTTGTGGTTATGATGACTGGAGTTGAATTACTCTATACCATAGAATGCCATAGGCAAGACAAGCAATATGTCTCTGCCCACTCGCAAATATAGTCTATATTAATATGAAAATGGATCATGGTCTGTGTTCACACTAAATTTATATGAACATCTTACTAACTTAAGGCAGAGTAACTATGTGACTTAAAGTAAAAATTTAAAAAAAATCAGTCTAATATTAGAAATGATTTGTTACAGATAACAGTCTTTTTGTTGTTCTTGTTGCCTGAGAATGAAATACTTTCATTTATTGAACTGAGACTTGCTCAACTTAAACAGAATTTAGGCAACATCACTTTGTAAACACAAAAAAATAGCTTTAATTATAAAGAACACTTTTCTTGAACTAATTGGAAGCACAATAGAGCAGTCTTAATTAAACTGGCCCGTATTGAATTAAGGTTTAGGAAACATACTCCTCCACTCACACCAACCTAAGCATATTGCTTATATTAAAAAAAGAACAAAAACTTGATACTACTAAGGGAGAAATACTTTTCAATAGGGGTTTATGGCCTCCAGCCTTAATCCCTTTACTCTCTATGTGAATTCAATCCCTTCTGCTTTGGACACTAGCGAAACTCTCTTTACTTGAATAATTCAGCAGGTATACTGTAGAAACAATTTTAGATAATAATTCTGCTTCTGCACATGCTCAGCTTGCTGAAATTCAACCGTAATAGGAAGTGAAGAGGATCACTATGCTGTGCCCAGAAGATAATGACTTCACATTGAGAGCAGGAGACAGAGGTGGAACAAAAAACCTCTGTCAGTAAGTATTTTCCACGTACCCTTGAGAATCACTACTAGTAAAACATATTCAAATGAAGAGCACATAATAAAATATGATTTTATACCCTTTCCCTTATTAAGCAAGATTTTAAAATCAAGCTTGCAAACTGATGGGAACCACCAGAGCAGAGAGCAAATAACAGTAAAACACAAAATCCCTTTGAAAATATATGTAAATGATGTAGTACAGAAATGTTTTGTGTTTTTTTGGAGTCTCTCCTGTCTTACAAGAAAAGGTTTATGAATGAAGTCCAAGGTGACATTTGTAATGGTGGAAGTGCCCAGTAAATTCTGTAAACAAGAGGAAACTAAGATTTTACATGAAGGTTGCACTTCTGCTGGTGATAGTCTTTCTAGAAGGCTGTCACCCAGGATTGTACAAGGTGATCCAAAGGTATGGAGACACCTGAATATATCCAATATAGATAGATAGATATTTGTCAGTTCTACATATGTACATAAGTACATACAAGGATTGAAATTTCACTACTCATCTCTCCAGCATATATGATATTGAAAATAGACAAATAATTTTTACAAAAACCAAGTAAGCAAAGTAAAGTGTAATATACCAATATATAAATAAAAAAATAAATAAGTAATGAGAAGTGAAAGTGCGTAACATACCAGTTCTAAACAGGTGGCCAAATGGAGCAAATAGTAATGAGAAAAAAAAGGGGGGGAGTGGAAAATCGAGGCAAGTTAAGTCTTTGAGTGCTTGCTGAATTTACAAGGTCACAGGGGAGTAGCGATAAAAGGAGGGGAGGCTAAGAGGTGAGAGTGGGGGGGAGATAAGGGAGAGAGAGTTCAGAGTTCTTACAGCCTGGTGGATGAAGCTGTCCTTCAGTCTACTGATCCTAGTTATTAAACTGCGCATTCTCCTCCCTGAGGAAAGCAGGTTAAAGAAGCTGTGAAGAGGATGGGTGGGATCACCTGCCAATCAGAGGGCTTTCTGAAGGAGACGAGAGTTGTATAAGTCCTGAAGGCAGGGGAGTGAGGAACCTATAATCTTCTCAGCCATTCTTACAATCCTCTGTAGAGATTTGCTCTCGGATGCTGCGCAGGCCATGTACCATACTGTGAAACAGCTAGTGAGGATATTCTCAATGGCTCCCCTGTAGAAGGTGGTCATGATGGAGGTTGAAGCTCTTGCTCTTCTTAGTTTACGAAGGAAGTAGAGGCATTGGTGAGCCTTCTTGGCTAGTGACGATGTGTTGATGGATCAGGAGAGATCTTCAGTGACATATACACCCAAGAACTTGGTGTTAGTCACCCTTTCCACAGCAGCTCCGTTGATGAATAAAGGGGCATGTTGTGGGCAGTTTTTTCTGAATCCACAATAATTTCCTTGGTTTTGTCAGTGTTTAAAGAGAGATATCCACTTTGGCAGTGCTTGGTTACCTGGCAAAGAGCTGAAGGTGCTAACCCGGTCACACTAACTCTTGGAATATTGTGTACAACTTTACCCCAGGAATGTAAACAGTGTTGTCTTCCATGCAAACTTCTACCTTGGCCATGGTGATAACATCAGCAGGGCTGGATTTACCTATATGCACAATACAACACTATCTATAAGTGGCTGAAAATACATGGAACTACTAAATTGTAGCAGATTTGCTATGGGAATCCACTGTTTGCGAATTCGACAGTCAAATTCGCACCTTAGTGAATAACCCCCATAGTCTGGAGTTTATAATCATAGTCTTTTATTACTGGTACAGAAACGGAAGTGGTGCAGGGCTGGGTCAGCATTTATCTTAGTGAAGGTATATAAGAGATGTGTGTTTCTATAGCGTGATTAAGCCTTTACTGTTTTTTCAAGCGTTTATGGTATATAAAGTTAATTCTTGCAAAACTGTGGTGTGTCGCTTGCGTGGCATTTCTGTATCTGGCTCAGCTTAAAAATACAAACACAGGTATTTTACACAGGAAATATATGAGGCACATTTAGTAAGACCATTTCGACCATATCAGTTGGTTTCAGCCCATTTCACTATTGTTTCCATTGACTTTTCGATTTTCCTGGTTTATAAAAGATAACTAAAAATGTTTCTCCATCAAAATAAATTGTTATTAATAAATATCGATCATGTTGACAGGGGAACACTTTGCAATGTGTTTGTATGAAGGTTTCTTCCATTAGAAAACACTTTCGACTTCGGCTAAATGACAGGACCAACTCCATAAGGAATAATGGCTTTATGCTAGTCTGAGGGAGAAATAATCGTTTTATTATAATAATAGCTTGATGGGGCACACAGACAAAAAGTGAGATAAACATGTATCCTAAAAAGTATACAGAATACCAATCTCTTTTAAATAATCCCCTTTACAAGATCGATCCATCACTCTATATGTTACTACTTACTTTGTATATAAACGTAGCTGGACGAATCTGAAAAACAAACCCTAGGTTAACAATGGAGTTTATTCATTAAAAGAAGCACTGATATTTATAATGTAGATGCAGAGTTTGCAGAAGGAAATTGATGGCTTGGGGGCTTATAGTAGAGTTCCTGTAAGTATTCTGGCAACATTGCTCTCCAAATGCTTGAAAAATATGGTGACCAGGGGCCAACATGAGCTAGAAATAGCGGCTATTGAAATACATATAAAAACAATTTTAATTTATGGTATTATTCTATGGCGACCACATCACAACAAAACGATGACATTCTCTTTTTACTATTAATATATGCATATTGCCAGGATATAGAACGAAGTATACAAATAGTTCTAGTGACATTTTCTCCTTTATCCAGATCCATGGGAAAATGACATCACATTGCTACTATCTGCCTATTGATGAAAATGTGCTGCAGTACATCACTGTTCATATTTGCCTGACAATGATTAATACTATACAACAATTCACTCCATCCCCATAACAATATGCTGTTGTCATGCATTGTGTGATGAATTTGGTTGGTGAATTCACTCTTTGATCAATATGCCCTTCACGTAATAGATTTGCCATATTGGAGAAAGTAGCAATGAATGGGGAATAGGCAAAGTTGAAGTAATGGCGAATTGTCACACTTTCAAAAATAACCCCCTTCTTTTTTAATATGCTGTAGTCAGTGTACAGTTAAGCAAACAGTTGTTTAAAACGAAAGGTTAATAGATGAATATATAAACAGACTTACAAAATTCCTGGTGGAATGTCCGCTTTCGCCACCAGGTGCCGCCAGGGTAGTGCCTAACTAGAGTGATGACCTGAACGACAAATCAGAAAAGTAGACAATAGTTTTATTATATTAAGGAATTTAGTTCAGGTTACAGTTAGAGTATAATATTATGGATCAGAAGGGTGTCAGAAAGTACAACTATTAAACAAATGTAGAGTTTCGGCAGTACACTCCTTCCTTTTTATATAAGGGAAAGTTAATTACCAGCAGGTGTTGGTATTCTGGGGTGCTGTACAATATACCATTATAAAAAAAGGAAGGTGGTGTGGCTCGCTGCAAATCCCCAAAAAATGCAAACTTTGCGTGCAGCAATTGGGGTGCACAAAAATGCCTGGGAATCCAATAGAAAGAACGTTGTGCACTCCCAATAAAATTTAAAACAAAAATTTATTGCTATGAAGTCATAAAAGCAGGAACATTCAGTGAAGGTAACAATTTAAAAACAAAAAGAAACGCTTAGGTTTTTAAATTGTTACCTTCACTGAATGTTCCTGCTTTTATGACTTCATAGCAATAAATTTTTGTTTTAAATTTTATTGGGAGTGCACAACGTTCTTTCCATTATAAAAAAAGACTCTGTCACAAACTACTCCAAAATTGGATTTAATCCATTTATTTAGTGACATCACCAACAGGCATCAGCACTTCAGGAGGTACATTGTCATTAAATCCTGACAAAGGGAGATATGAAAACTATGGTATAGTAATGTTTATATCCACTAAAAAGTATTTACTTTTTGATTTCAGTGAAAAATATAATATATATAAAAAAATCTATTTATAAATATACTCAAATCACATTAAATAGTGTAAATATGGTAAAAACAAATCAAAACTGATTTATAAATATAGCCCGAAACATTTCTTCATACTTAAAAACATTGTTGAACAAAGCTATATTTTCTTAATTAATATATTGCCAAAATTGGTCTAGGCAATAGTACATAACAAACATCTTAGTTACATATTAAGTGTAGTTTTATGCCCTTAAAACTTCTAAACCAGATAATGAATTTATTGTTCCCACTTATAAATCCTACTGTACAAATCCTAGTATTTAATTAACCATAGAAAAATAAATCATTAACAGAAAATATCAGGAATTTCTATTATATATTTATAATACATTCTCTATCTTTACTTACAAATATATATGAGTGGATGTCTCTCTCCCTCTAGTTGTATACGTAGAAAAAAATGCTGTGAAGAAAAAGTACAAAAAGGTATTATTAAAAAATATGAAACAATTGACATGAAATCTAATCTAATCTAATTCAGCATAACTTTATTGATGTACAAACAAAGCTATAATGTTTTTTTGTTTTTTTTTATAGGGAAAACATTTTACTTGTCCTTTGTAAATTAGAGAAATCGAAAAGTCCAACGGAATCAAAATTAACACTGAAACAAGGTGCACTTAATCAAAATGGTTGAAATGGCCTTATAAATAAAGGCTACCTCAATGCATTATACTAATTTATATACTATAGAGTGAAAGGATCAGTGTCAAACTGGTCCACCAGTACAGTTGGGCCTCAGGTCCCAAGTGGACCCGCCCAGTAAGAAACGAGGCCACAATCAGGCCTACCCCATAGGCCAGTGGTTCTCAACCTGTGGGTAGCAACCCCTTTGTGGGGTCACGAACATGCTGTGAAGCTGGAAGGGAGTGCAGATCCCTTTATATAAGGTTTCCTAGGCGATGACATTATTTTTAAGTGCATTCATTTAAAAACATGATCATTATATGTTAAGGTTTCATTTAGGGTAACTATAGCTATTTTAAGCAATGGAAAGGATACATTAGATTATGAAAGGTTTAGGGGGGAATTCAGGATAGTCCGAAGTGAGCTGTGGAGTGTTCACCTCACTTTGGACTGACTGATATGCGCTTGCTGATGTCCTGCACGCGGACGTCAGCGAACGCATTAAAGGGATTCCAGTCTCGGCGAGGCAACTCTTTTGCTCACTTCGGACTATCCTGAATTCCCTCCTTAGAGACCCCCTTATAAGACAGCATTATATTTATGAAAGTAAATTATCCAGTTTGCTGCTTGAGAAGCATACTTTTTACCATGCTTCTGACAAATTGGCTACAAGCTTGAGGATGGGGGAGGGTGCATTATTTGCATCACAAAATGTTCTGATTGTCTTGAATTACTTTAAATTTAAATTAAACCAAGTAACTAAAATTAGGTACAACAAAATACTGAGCACTGAAACTAGATATATATTTATTAGAGACTTGCAGCATATAAACAGGTCAGTCTGTATTCCGGCTTACCAAAAATGACCTTAACACTAGAGAAATTTGATGTTAGGTACCAGCATAGAAGCAACCCGTATTTAAACATCATTGAGTCATAGATGTGGGACAGTTTTGTGCACCACACTTACTATTCCATTGTGCTAACATTTGAAGGTTGAAACAGAAAGATCAGGGATGGAATTATGAAATTGCTGGGGGGAGGGTTTAAGGATTCTTTTTGTAGCTAAGCAACCAAACAATAGCTGATGTGCATTAGCCACTATCAAGACAACTGCCGTTTTCTGTATTCAAATGCTAGACTTTTTTGTGCTCAGTATAAACATAAATAAATATTATGGAATTTTAAGATAGTTACTGCAACTACAGTTAACAAGTTAACATTCTTCTTTTTAACTGTGATGAAAAAAATGTGCAGATGTCTACTGAAATGTTTCTTTTTTTTTTTTAGTAGATTAATACAGAACTTGATATTTTGCAACAAGAACCACATGTTATTCTCTGTACAGTTGCGAAAAAGGTCCAAATTCACATTAATTTGCCATTTTTCGCTTAGTCATCAATCTCTGCATTTGACAAATGCAACCAATTCGGGTGCTTATGATGCTCATGAACATATGCAGTTTGCATTACTTTGCATGCATGTACACACAATTTTCACCTATTTACCATGTGTCGGACTGTGTAAAAGTAGTGAACTCATCAAGGCCTACTGCTCTGATTGTGCCAGTTTGACTTTGCTAAACCAAAGCGGTGGCATGAAGGGCTCCAATTTGGCATTAGGAGACTGTTCATTGAAAAATGAAAATAAAGACTGCAGCCAAGTGACAACATGAACTGAGGATACGGTGGCAGAGAAAGGTATGTATTATTCACCTAATGCAGCTAGCGAGACATTGTGAGGATGACGTCACTGCATTACACAGGTGGAATTACATCACCCTGCATCCTACTACTGTTTGAATGACTATCTCACAGTATGCAGAAAACCACATCTAATGTGCTTCACTTCTTCAGTAAGGTTATCCACCACTTAGTGAATAAACGTCAATGAATTTGTGACTATTGAGACATGGTGAACGGAATGACACAAAAATCAGTCGAATTTGCGTGAACAAACTCCTCAATGTTTTGTTTACCAGAATAATCCCTTTTTGTAAGGTGGTTAAGAACACTTTGTACTTGCTTTTAGATAAAACATATAAGTTGCAACTCTACAGTCGAATATCAAATAGGGCTTCAGTGCTTAGGGCAGTGATAACAAAAATAAATAAATACGATTACACATACACTTATGCGTACTGAAAAACATGTTTGCACTTTAAATAAATTTGCATGATTTGAATAAAACGCCATGTTGGTTTTATAAATGTACAAAATGGTTGGTTATAATTATGTAACTGAAAAATACAAACAGCAAGCTGATAAAAACAGACAAAGTAAATCCAAACAGGGCTTTGTCTTCAAAGATAACATTTTTAAAAGTACCAGATATGATTTGCTAACATGTCAACAGAAAAGAGAACTCATTTGAGTATTAATTAGTGTATTATGCACCAGAACAGCTTTATTTAACTCAGGGATGGGCTCCGCGTACCTTTCAATTCAATGACGGGCTCAAGAAGTTTTTTGCTTAAACGGGATCTCCATTTACAATTACTGCAACACATACAATCTGAACTTGTAGCACTTAGTTACTGAGCAGCACATTTTCATATCAACAAATCACAATATAATATCATATCATATCACATAGTATCACTTTGTGCATAGTTACCCTCCCCTTGTATCAATAGTCAGCAGAGTCTCTTGGCACTTACTGACCACCCCACCTCCTGAGAATTGCTGCAAGGATATACAACCACCAGCATCAGGGATTAACTCTACCAGGGTGCTCCTCACACTTGAATGTCCAAATCTATGCCCTATTAGTTAAAGAGCACCTGGGTATCTTATACTCACTGTTCTCCTTGGGGTAAACTACCCTTTTTATAATTGATCTATTACTCTGTCTTCATTTCTCTTTCCTGACTAATGGGTTGTCCTACCTTGCTGGGAATGCCAAAATGGAGCACTTTCCCTCCAAAATGAGCTCCTTATTTTACCTCTCGATTCCCACCAATAATTGCATATTCATATTTTAATACTTCCTGAACTTCTTCTCTAAGACAATGGGCCTTATTGGCTAAAGGATGAATAGTCACATAAAGCTCTGAATTTGCATCTATTCACCATTTTCCCATATTCGCTTATTAAGCAAACTCGGCAATGTGGCAAATATGTGACCAATTCAGGTGACTATGGTAAATGTGAACTTACAGAGCACTTCACATCACTTTGCATGCACGAAGACAGGTACTATTGACTAAACAGCAGACTATGTCAAAGGAGCAAATGCACCGAATTCACCTGTTTGACTTCACCCATCAGAGTGGTGAGTTGATGGCAGAGCTCCAGTAATGGCAACTATGACTAAATTTGTCTACAACTAAACATGAACTAAGGACAAGATGACATATAAATAGATGTATTATTCACTTATATAGTTAGTAGGATATAGTGAGGATGGACATCACAGGAGGAATTTACATTCATTTGCATGACTTCACATCCTACCTCTGTTCAGCTGACTACACCACACAATGCATCCAGCAGCGATCTCTGCTGTCCGCTTGTTCGACTATTCACCGCTTAGTCAGTAATAAAAAGGGAATTTACGACTATTTTGGAGATACGACTCAAATTGCAGCAACAGGTCAATCCACCCTTTAGTCAATAAGGCTCTAAATCTCATATGCTTCGCTAGATAGAACTACTACTATAGAATGTTAGCACAATACATTTCTATTGCTATATTTCTAGCACATTGTATTAAATATATTTTCTGCATATTTAATTAACTCTTATTTAAAGGAACAGTTTAGGCACCAACAGTTACTTGCTGTCTGTTTGGCACTGTTAAATAAAAGTTAAATAAATGCTTTCTGTCATATAAATTATTTATTTATTTCCACCCTTCACAATTTAGCACCAGTTTGTTACTGAAGCTGCTTCCCTCTCTCAGCCACTTCCTGTTTAGTGTTAAGGAATTGACTGACAGGCTGGATAATGCTAAATAACCAATCAGAACCTTTAAACTGTCATCCACCTTTTTTTTTTTTTTTAACTCTGAAAGGTGTAGTTAACCCAGCAAAAGCAATTGTTAAAGAAAGGGCTGAAACATTGACTTTCTTTTTATATGGATTTGGTCTCTCTCTCTCATGCTCAGTTTCAGCGCTTGCTACTGACAGCATACAAAATTAGCTGTAAGTGTTGTAACTGCCTATGGTAATTCATTAGCTATTAATTTTGACCTTCCTGAGACGCCGTTGTGTCAGTGGCAAAAGAATCCAACCAGGAAGTAAACACAGAAGGAGCTGTGTACTGTTACAAAGATAATATAATTAATACCTTTCTTTGCATAAAAGACTGACTAAGTATATTAGAAAAAAAATGTATTATGCATTTACAACACACATTACTTTTTATTAATCGGGCTGGACTGTTCCTTTAAGAGAGTGAAATACTAAATACATAACTATTCTACATTTGTTACAGTATTATAGAACTAGCAGCAGGGTTATTTTAAATATATAAGCAACCAAAAAACAAAAATAACGGAAAAAATTGGGAAGGAGTGGTCACACAGTAAAATATTCACAAGCTGATCATTAGAGGCATGATAAAAAAATGACTTCTTTATTTGTAAATTACAAATCAATCATTTTCCCTTTCTGTGCAGACGTCAACTGTGAACAAATATTTATTTTGTAGATTTCCAATAAACATGCAAATGGTGTGCACATTCGAAAATATGTACTATTATAATCTTAAGAGGTCTGGCTTCATCAGCATTCAATGATAAATGAAAGACACAGGATCACACTCTTGTTATTTCACTAGGGTACTTAACCCTTCTTTTATTCCACTACAGAGAAACAGGTATTGCTTAGCTACAGATTTCTAATCATATCGTGCCTTATCATACAAAAACAACAAAAACACAATTTGTACCTCTTTTTAAAAAGCTAGTATATAACATTTATTGCAAAACAATCTTCCGTGCACTACAAAAATGTTTGTTATTAATAATCCATTGTTAAACATTGTTTATTAAGTATTTGCAGAACATTATTCTGAGCAATATGAAATGCATACCATTTACTAATCCATCATTAAACATTACTTATGAAGTGGTTGCATTTGAAAATAGAATGCCTTGTATAAATGACAGGTGCTGCCACTCTTTGTTTACATCATACAATAAACTCATTTGTAGTTCAAAGCTTAACATTTCAAAACTCAATACAGGACAAAACATCTAACAGATATTTGTTTGCTACAAAGCATTTTCCCTCATGTTGACTTGTGGCTGGAATTTTATTTGGAGAACTCTATGTACAATGTCAGTAGATTTAGTGGTATTGTCAGAACAATAGTTTTCTGTATTCTTGTTGTTAAATCTTTTAAAAGATTATCGTGCGCAGTTTTTTTCTTTATGCTAATCATAATCTATTTTTGTGCATTCTTCTTAGCTGAACCTGCACAGATGTGAGCTACATAGGTATAGGCAAGGACAAATCATATCATTTGAGATTTTACCATATATATGGACAAATCATGATGAGAAATATTGATGATTAACAGACATACTGTTACTATATTAGAGTTTGTTATGTCTTATGATTTTATTGGATATGATTAGTCAGTGCCTGTATCTAGAGAAATTGTCATTGACTAATGAATCATTGTATAACAATTTTTAAAGAGTGCATTATAGAAAGTCGTCTACCCATACCCATAGAAACCAATTATATGTTGGCTTTCATAATTTTTGTTTCCTTATATC
>WMED01017890.1:0-12868 GCA_019650415.1 Pipa parva | reverse complement strand
CCTCTGATCTGTAGCAAGGAGCTTCACTATTGAGCATGTACATAAAGTGCAGCACACATTAATTTCAATTAAGAGCCTAGATCCTTATACAAGGAATAGAACAGACCTTTACAGTACGTTTCATTATTTTCCCAAATTCTTATGAAAATATATTCAGCATATACTGCAATGAACTAACTCTACCAATTTATTATATATTTTGGGAGTCAGAGTCGGTCTATTTTATAACGACTCTGACTCCACCAAAATGGACCCCAACTCCGACTCCACAGCCCTGCTTTAACTGTCGGGTGCCCAAAGGATAGCTAATGTGAGTCTTGCCCACTCTTGGGAAAAAGGCAAAGTGTTACATATTCATTTTGTAAACCTGCAAAAACATTTAGGATACTAGGGGAGCAGTTTTTATTTATTTTAATTGCACTGATACTGTGCTGTTTGCCTCTATAATTGCAATGTTGCATAAGGTTATATTTCCTCTGTGGAGCAGCAACTTCACTGGGGTACTCTATAGAGTGTACAGTCCTTAAGGAAAAGTTTTGAAGTCTGCAAAGATCAACCTTGATCTTTGGCTGTTTGTACAGATGTCTTTAAAGTGACTGCATCAATGTGTTACACACCCTGTGTTATCCTCCGTGTCACACAGCAGTGCTGTGCAGACACTATTTACCCATGTAACATTTTCCTTAGGACAACACTATAAGACATGTAACTATGCTTAAAAGCAACTGTCCTTAGTTATGCTAAAAACTATGTTTTGTAATGTACAAACCAGTAAGCTCAGAGGCTATTTGTTTGAGTGTTTTACTGTTTTTGCTATATAACATATAAACATCTATAAATATATAGTGAAATTCATTTTGTCTTAGCTTTTTTTATGCCCTTTAAATGTTATAGTGATTTATTTATAATTATTAAAAAAACTTTAAATACTAAAATCTCATTTTCAGGTACCATAACATGCCTACAATTTTATGGTAACACACACCTGCTGAGTGGGGCTGAAGATGGGCTCCTTTGTGTCTGGAATACTAAAAAGTGGGAATGTCAACAAACCTTTAAAGCACACAAGTAAGGAAGATCATTTTAATGTAGTTATATTTTTACGTTTTATTAATAAAATTCTAATCCTAGTTTTTTTTTTTTTCTATTTACCCCTAACAGAGGGCAGGTTGTATCCCTTTCAATTCACCCTTCTGGGAAATTAGCTTTATCTGTGGGAACAGATAAAACATTAAGGTATGTATATGATGAGTCATTGAATGAATGTTTATAACTGCATCTGTAAGATTATTGGTGCACAAGGCCTTGAAAAAACAAAAAAAATTGCACCCCCAATTGTACACCGTACACTCAGTAATAAAGACATGTTCTTTCCTACTTTGTATACAAATGTAAATATGCCAATTCTGTATTGAGAAGTTTTTTTTACCTTTTGCAGCTATGTATGCTTTTTAAGGTTATCTTAATACTATATCAAACAGAGTGCATTTTGTATGAGAATACACTTCGATGTGGTGGTTTATCTTAGCAACATAATTAAGTAGCTCTACACCAGGGGTGGGAAAACGTTTAAGCCATCGGGCCGCATGAACAGCCTGGCCCGATGGCTTCTGAGGGAAGGAGGAGGCGTGCCTAGTGTGCTGACGCCTATGGCGCTAGGCCATGCCCCCCATTTTAATATCCTCCAACGTGCAGGTCTGAGACTTCTGGAGGGCAGGATTCATCCCGCGAGCCATAATTTGCCCACCTCTGCTCTACACAAATGTGGTATCCTGTAGAGTACCTACACTACATTATAAAATTTATAGTTAATACATAAGAAAAAATCATTTGAAATATAGTTAAAAATGATGGTACAAATTGGGAAACTTACTCAAAAGTGTGTTCTTCTATATATGGCGTAACTAATCTGTTGATCAAGACTCTCTTTTACTGAATGACTGTAGTTCTGTTACAAGATGAAGCACCATGGGGAAACTCTCTCGCTTTAGTATTTAATGATTATATGTTTTTTTGGTTTTTTTTTAAAGATGTAAATAAAGCTTATGGCTTTTATATTGTAGTGCAGTTGGGCAAGTTACTATTCTTTTCTCTCTCCTTATCATTTTATTATTTATTTTTGCAAGTTAGTATGAACATATCTTGCCAAAGTTTGTTTCTTACCAGGCTGTGTGGTATCCTGTTTGTCTCTTGTACATTAAAAGAACATGATTGTAGAGTGTGTGTGTGTGTGTATTTATTCCTTTATTCCTATATGTGATTGGTGTGGACACAGTTTCATACTTTTACAGTTGGGAAAATAGATTAAATGACCCTTTTATTTCCTAGCATCATTTCATTGTACAGAAGCTGTAACTACAAACATTGTATAAATGAGCAATATTTTATTTTACAGAACGTGGAACCTTGTTGAAGGTCGTTCAGCTTTTATTAAAAATATAAAGAAAAGTAAGTAATGTTAGATATGAGCTGAGTTTTGATTTGTACACTGTAACTATAAATTTGTAGTTCTAAAAGTGTATTTTTAATACCAAGTTAAAGAAATTATATGAATACAGATTAAGAATGCTCTTCTGAGTATTAGTGAAAAAATACTTAATGAAAAGTGCAGTAATTATTTAGTTACTCCTCCTTTCTCTTTTCTTGACCATTTTTCTTACAGATGCACATATCGTTCAATGGTCTCCCAATGGAGAGAAATATTTGGTTGTCATAAATGATAAAGTGGATGTGTACCAGCTTGAAACTGCATCAATTGTCGGCACAATCAGTCACCCAAAGAGGATCTCCTCAATACAGTTTATTACAGTAAACACATACAGTACATTTCCTTTAATTCTTTAGTAATCATTTATTTTGTAAACTGATAATTTGCCTTACTGCTTCATTCAGATGTATAATGATAAGAAAGTACTTATAACCGTTTACCAATCTTTGCATGGTTCCAAACTTTGTCATAACCACTAAAGTTAGTTCTTCCCTTTTTTAAAAATGTATTTTATTTGTTTTACAGGATGAATTAATAGCTGTGGCTGGGGATGAGGAAGTAATTCGACTTTATGACACAGCATCTCAAAAGTGCATCTGTGAATTTAAAGCTCATGAGAACAGGTAAACTGGTGACATTCGTAATAAACTCAATTAAAGGTACAGTGAAGCCAAAAGATAAAAATTCCCATTTGGATAGGAATAGCAATTATTTAACTACTACACTTGTACACTTGTAAAAATGTTATCCTTATAGTTAAATATATTACTTTTATTATTTTCTGTCTGTTCTTATCTTTACTGATAGCAGCCATGTATTTTATTTTAAAATTCATGTAACATGTAATTTTTTTTTTTATTATTATCCAGGGTTTTGATCTTTTTCAAAATGAATAACTATGCTATTCCATGAAATATTCCACACAGAAATGTTAGTAGGACATCACATTGAAGGCAGAGCTTTAAAGACAAACATGTCATGCATATATTCTCAAATTTCACCACTGCTATACTGGTTTTAGGATGATGATGATTGATGATAATTGATGAAATAATTTATTTTAAAAATGTATCGCTAAAGCATATCGATACCAAAATTCTTACTGATGCGTTCAAATGGGACTGGGTAAGTGCTGTTAAACAACATGGCTGCTATAAGTAATGATGAAAATAGACAAAGCAATCAAATTCATGAATATAACTTCAAAGATAATGGGGGATATTCACTAAAGTCCGAATTGTTGCATATAGGTGTGACTCGCCAGCTAAAGTCAGTCAGAATAGACTGCTACTGTCACAGTCGCGTCTTTATAAAGAGAAATTGTCACAGTCGCAAATTTATTATTTGAAAATTGTTGCAGTTGCAACTTTTAATATTTCCAAGGTCGCGGTTTTACAATGGGAAAATTGTCGTGGTTGTGAATTTGCTAAGGGAACGCTGTTTGAGAATTCGACAGTCAAATTCTCACTTTAGTGAATAACCCCCAATATTTTTTACAAATGCTGTGTTTGACTGTCAATCCAAATAGGATTTTTTATTTTTTGGTGGTATTTGTTCCTTTAAAGGAAAATAGCAATTTGGCTTATTAGCCACTATACAGTCTCGTTTATAAATCCATGAGATTTCTATTTGTAACTAGACATATTCTGCATCCCTTCCCCCAGCTTTTATAATCAAGGAATCAATCGGTAGACCTCTAAATATCGATACTGTGTCCATTATTTATCCATAGGTTGTTGAACCAAATCCTCTTCCTTATTTGTTCCTCCATTCGTCTAGATCAGGGGTGAGGAACCTATGGCTTGCGAGCCAGATGTGGCTATTTTGATGGCCACATCTGGCTCGCAGACTGTAATGATCGGTGTGCGCATCATTCATCACTGCTGCCAGCTGAATGCTGGCAGGTGCTGTAGAGACATAGCTCTTTCAGAGCTTCCGGGTTGCTAGCCAATCCAGAGCCGCTGACGTCATGTATGATGTCAGCTGCGGCAAATTCAAAAGGGGCTGAGCATATTAATATTAATATTGCTCTTTCAGCCAAAAAGGTTCCCGACCAATGTTGTAGATCATGTTCTGCTCTAAAACTACAGCGGTGTATAGCCTTGAGTTTATATAATCTGTACCAATCTTTTGATGTGTACTTGAAAACAGAAGAGAGCCTGTGTGAAAAATATTAATATAATGTTATCTAAAAATATAATTTTTATCTAGTTTTATTGTTAAATATGCATTTTTCCTATTATTTTGGAGTATCTTCAAAAGTCACTTTCTGCTTAGAGACCTCTAAGTTGACAGGTACAGAAGGGTACCAGTCTGGCTAAATGCAAAAAGTTTTAGTCTGATTCAACATATATCAGCTCTGTTGGTGTACTTCTCCCTTTAAGGAGAAAAGAAGTAAGGTCCACTTTAAAAACAATTTACTAACAGACCCTATAAACTAGAGTATAGTTTAAGGGGTTATTTATTAAAGGACAAAAAGTTGCGCAAAGGTCCAGATTCGTGTTCTTTTGAGACTTCTCCAACTCTGCTTATTCAACAAACTCTGTGATGTGATAAATTCGCTACCAATTCAGAATTCAGGTTGCAGACTTGCAGAGCTCTTCGTATCACTTTGTAATTAGGATATTCAGCAAGCAGCGGAGTTTGTCGAAGGAGCGAATTCTGCAAGGTGCACTGCTCCAAATTCACCTGTTTAACTTTGTCATATTGGATTGGTGAATTGGGGGTTGGTGGTAGGGCTCCAGTGTTGCGTAAAGCTACTGTTTATTCAGAAGTGATAATAAACCCTGCAATTAAGTGACATGAACTTGGGGCAAGTTGACATAGAAAGTGATGCATTATTCACTTAATACAGTTAAATGGACAATGTGAGGATGACGTCCCTGCCCTTCACTGGGGGAAATTCGCATGACCCCACATCTCCTTATTGACTTTGCTGCACTACACATCCGACTGTGTCCAATGCTACTCACTTGTTCAGCATGTCTATCAGCTGCTTTATGAATAAGAAGTGAATTTGCATCTTCCTGATCCTCACGAACAGATGCAAAGATTATCTTAGAATCTTGCTACCTACAAAATACTATATTTTACATTTTAATGAGGATTAATTATGTGGTTTTTTTTTTTTTTAAAGTTTCTGTAAGGCATGATTATTACTGTTGTCAATATAACTTTAAAAGAAGGAATAAATACTAGGTACAATGTTTAATTAAACAAGGGAGAACAACAATATTCGGTTTCCAATATATAGTGTTCTATTTTAATATTTTATCTTAGAGTAAAAAATCTGCATGTTTTTGAATGGGAAGGAACTCGCATCATGGCATCTTCATCAAGTGATGGTTGCATAAAGTTATGGAAAATCAACATGGAAAGGGTGAGATATTAATAGTAAATCAGACTTTTAAACAAAACGGGGTTTAACGATCATTCTCAGTGTGCCCACAATAAACAATTTTCTCCCAAGAGTTGGTTCTATGACTAACTACTGTGCAGAACAATTGAATCTTTGAAAAATTGTCTTAAAGTTGACAATCATTCTTATCCTGACACATATATCTCCTACAATTATAACTTGCAGGGAACAAATATTGACACCTACACTACGGTTTTTCAACGCCTGAACTACTGGACATGGAAAGGTCTAGGCTTACAAGTACAATTAGTTGATTGTGCTGTTCTACCAGCGCTAATAATTTATAATAGACATTTTGAAGGGTAGGGATACTGCCTATACAGCTGTGTAACAATTAGGTGTGTGTGAGATATATAGTCTAAGATAATATCGTAATCGGTGCATTATCGATATGCAAGCTGTCATTATCGAACGGCTCCATGCCGTTAAAATAGGCTGCTGCAGAGACTTCCGGGAGGCAGGCTATCACAGTGGCAGCACTTTTAACGAGCTCTGTAACAAAGCTGAGACCGAACTATACACATACATAAATAGAGGCCATACATGTGTCAGGTCTAACAGCCACACAGCACCAAGCAAAAACGCCAGAACTAGACAAACCAAGGATTAAACCAAACACAGCTAATCCAATTTTTTCACTAAATTGAAATATAAAACTTAACACATTTTTAAATAATGCAAAATATCGTTTATTATAGTTATCCACAAAATTACAGAAAATATCGAGATATCATTTTTCAGCAATATTGCACACCCCTAGTAACAATAAATAATAATACCTGCAATCTTTTTTATTGCAAGGTTTTATGATTTATAATTTTATTTATTAGATGTGAATAACAAGCCACCATTGTATAACTTGGCTATTTTATTGTAATTTTTTTGTTGTTTAGCATTTATACTCCTTTTGTACAGAACAACCCAAAAAAAGTCCCATCTTTCAAATTATTTTTTAAAATGTACCTGTCACCTCAAAACACTAATACTAATTTAGGTTCTACTAATAAAATAAACATTTTTGTAAATAAATATATATATGTACATTTTATAAACACACACATATACATATATATATATCTTTATACAGCGTTTCTCTTTGTCATCTTCCCTGTCAAGCCCGACTTTTCTTTCCTAAGTTGCGCGGGGAGAAATGATGATTGACATTATAGCTCCTTCAATCAGATCCCTGCTAGATTGTAATTTAGGGGATCTTATTGGAAGATTGGCTAATTCAATAATCATTTAAACCCACCCAAACCATCTCTGATAAGCAAAGTCAGGCTGACAGGGAAGAGGACAGAGAAAAACACTGTATAAAGGTACTTTTTTTTTTTTTTCTTTTTTTTTTTTTTTTATATATATATTTACAAAACTGTTTGTTTAATTAGTAGAACCTAAATTAGTATTAGTTTTAAGGTGACAGGTGCACTTTAACTGAATTTAGTATGTTAAAATGTGAAAAATCTATTCAATTTTTTATTACATAGACACAATTTTTTTCCCTTTGTGGCTAAATATCTACTATTCTGTCACCTTTCTAATGAACAAAAAGAAGAAAAAAGATATTTCTGAATGTGGTGCACACAAGTTTATTAGAAAAAATATAAAACACTCAAAAGAGGGGGTGAATTAAAACCATTTAAAATAGGACAAAAAACAACAAGGCAACTGCTATGTGTAATAACCGGCAAAATATAAGCAAACATCCCACAAAAGTTATAAATACCAGTCAGCGGTCATTGAAGTCAGGAAAGTGTAAAGTCCCGATACAGTATCTGCCAAAATAAGTGCTCCCAAAATAGGGCTGAAATCAGGATCCAGTTGTAACACGCTGTACTTTAACACTAGCGTGTTAGCTGGCGAAACGCGTACGGCGTTTGCAGGCACTGCGTTACTGGGTCCCGACATTTTCTACCTCCCTTTTACCGCTATAATTTTAAAGTACAGCGTGTTACAACTGGATCCTGATTTCAGCCCTATTTTGGGAGCACTTATTTTGGCAGATACTGTATCGGGACTTTACACTTTCCTGACTTCAATGACCGCTGACTGGTATTTATAACTTTTGTGGGATGTTTGCTTATATTTTGCCGGTTATTACACATAGCAGTTGCCTTGTTGTTTTTTGTCCTATTTTAAATGGTTTTAATTCACCCCCTCTTTTGAGTGTTTTATATTTTTTCTAATAAACTTGTGTGCACCACATTCAGAAATATCTTTTTTCTTCTTTTTGTTCATTATTATATTTTATATTTCTGTGGTAGCACCAAGCCTATATGCGCTTTATTTGGTTAATAGGTGTGCTGGAGTCCGTTAATTATTTGTTTGTAATGATTTCATTCTGTCACCTTTCTGTTACAGGTAGATCTTCCTCCTTCCTTGCTTTGTGATATAAGCACATCAGCTAGACTCACTTGCCTTTCAGTGTGGCTACCTAAGACTGTTGAATCTAAGACAAAAGACACAGGTGCCACTTCCCAAACTGGTAAGAGCAATTAGATGTACAGTAGCTTCTGGGAAATTGGTATAATGATATAACATTTTTTTTATTCTTTGAAGGGGACAGTAAGTTCACAAACATGCATTAGCTGATCTGTCACCATTAAAGGGGATGGATATACAGTCATATGCAAAAGATTGGGCACCCCTATTAATCTTGAGGCTGTTATTTTTGCAAAAGGAGGATCTACTAAATATTAATGTCACTTTTCTGTTGAGGTGCCCATACTTTTGCAACTGTCAAATCTTGGTTTAATGCATATTGCACATTTTCTGTTAGTACAATAAACCTCATTTCAATCCAGAAATATTACTGTGTCCATCAGTTATTAGATATATCAAACTGAAATGGCTGTTTCAAACACCAAAATATTTAGAACTAAAAATGATTAAGATTAATAGGGGTGCCCAAACTTTTTCATATGACTGTATTATCAAAAACTGTTTTGGTTTCCCTCTCTGAACACAACTGTTGGGCCTTATGTGATTCACCGGACCAGCCGGTCCTTAAGCTATGTCAATATTGTTAAAACCCACATACTTAATTCGTTTAAATTCTTATCCGTTTTTGGTTTTAATGCCACAGGATTGTACTTCTGCCTTAGAACTTTTATTCATCATTATTTGCAACTGTGAAATAGCATTAATGAGTGTAGCACAAACCTACTGAGCATGGGGTTATAGAATTTACAGTTTCATATGAAACTAGTGATTACCTGTATTTGCCGGCATATAAGATGACTGGGCGTATAAGACGACCCCCAACTTTTCCAGTTAAAATATAGAGTTTGGGATATACTCGCCATATAAGAATACCCCTCTTCCAATGCAAATCCTGCTTGCATTGGTCAGCTCTCCCTTCCTTCCCAGCATTCCCTATCGCCAAGATTATCAGAGCATCATCACACTGTGCTGCCCCTACAAGCCCTACCTTCTGAAGGAGGAGGGGCTATCTTAGTGCTCGCCCCCCTCCTTTTCTCTCTCCTTACCTAGCTCCTCTGTTGCCCAGCTGTCTGTGCTGAGCGCTATAGCGTTTCCTCTCCCCAGCAATGATTAAACTTCCTGTCGCTCACAGGATATTACATCAATGCTGGGGAAGGAATGCTGTAGTGCTCAGCACAAACAACCAGGCAATGGAGGAGCTAGGTAAGGAGAGAAAAAAGTGATACCCGGCATATAAGACGACCCCCAACTTTTCAGATGATTTTCAGGGGTTAAAAAGTAGTCTTTATACGCCAGCAAATACAGTAATTAGCAAATAAAATATCACCATTAACCACTCATTGAACTTTTGCTAAATTGCTTCCTTGCAAACTGTTATCATTACACACATACGAAATTTATTAAACTTGGAAAACCTCATTTTCGCTTTTCCGAGTTTATTAATCAGGTGAACACCTGGAAGTATCTCACGGTAAGTATCGCGAGATTTGTTTCAATCGATACTTAGTGAGAGAAACTTTTTCCATTGAATATATCCATGGAAAGGGTTCACCATACTTTACATTACTGTAGTATAGCTACTTTTCCATGTAAATATTCAATAGGAAAAGTTTCTCACGGTAAGTATCGATCGAAGCAAATCTCGCAATACATACCATGAGAAACTTCTGGGTGTTCGCTCGATTAAACTCGGAAAAGCCGAAACAGGCTTTTTCATGTTTAACAATTCTCTTACAATTGTGCTTTATTTGATCCAGTGTGTACTATTTAATAACTAGTTATATTTGATTATGACTCACATTTAATACATCTTTGGTGTTTTTATATATATATATATATATATATATATATCGCTCTTTGTGTCTTTGTGAATATTTTTTACCATGTGAATTTTTTTTCACTGTCACTTTAAGATGTGTGCACTACCTACCATTTAAAAGCAATCACATTTGGATTATTTTGCTGGGCCGGATTTTATATTTCAACAATAAATGAGCAAGTTCTACAGTCCTTGGAGTTCCAATAATTATTTAATTTGGATTTGAGATGTGATGGAAGTCTTTTTATTGAGCACCTGAATGAATTGAGACTACAGTGTGATCAGAGGTTAAAGTGAAATCTTAAGGTTTGAGACAGCGTTTTTCTTTCTCAATTCATTATTATGGGCAACCTTTACAGAGGTCTAGCAACCAATTAGTTGTTAGCATTCATTAGTACAAGAGAATTTAAAATATAAAAGCAATTTTGATTGGTTGCCATGAGTTCCAAGAGCTCTATAAAGTTTGCCCCTGTTGATGAATTCTACACTAAGCTTCCCCAAACCTGGAGAACCTGCAAATTTGGTTATATGGGGAACAAATCATGGCCACATAACACTGTAACAAACCATTCGCATGCACTAGGAATTGTCTACCATTAAAATAAATATAAAACCTGATGCTGTCAGTGGGCAAATAGTCACAGATCAATTTGACAAAATTAATTCACACTTAAAATAAATAAGATCATGTATTTGAAGTGCTATAACACCCAGGCTGTACTTAATGGTGACTGGGCCATTCAGGTTTCCAGTTGCATTCTGTGGATGTTCTCCTAGAACACTGGTTTCTAAACTAGTATGTAAGTGAGAGTAGGGTAAATGGGATATGAAGGGGCACCTACATTTGAAATGCTGATATTGCACCTTTTGTTTTTGCTGTGCTACGGAAAATGCCCATATCTAATAGTAATCATTTGCTAAATAACTTTTGGCTACAAGAGATCATATCGGGGTGTCATATCACATTGGCCTAGGCAAAGCCAACTAGAGTAGTTTAGGTGCTATAATAGGTGAAGTCAGAATTGCGAAGTACACTGGTGTTAATCTATAAAGTGTGAATGGCAGCTTCTGTTATGCACAACATCAAATGCCCACTGTTTGGCTAGTAGACTTTAAAACTGATTTAATGATCTCTACCAGTTACAAAAACTTTTCGACAAAAATCAAAGCCTCAAAAAACATTTTTAGAGACTGCTACACTAGCAATTATGAAATCTGTGACTTTATTTTTTTATAAAAACACAATGTTAACTTCTTTTTGTGGCCCCTTACCAAGAAGTGTGATCCTTGGAGTGTGGCCACACTTTGTCAACTTCCAGTACCAAATTTGTCAGGATGCTGGATGTAGCATTCCATCTAAATTACTACCAAAAGTCAACAAAATGTGGCCACATTCCAACAAATACCATCCACAGTAAAGTGGTAACACTAAGGGAGGATGATGTATATCTGCCTGTGCAGTCCCAACAAACTGTGTAGAAATAATTTGTATGTTAAGCAAGATAAGTATTCACTTTTTGGTTCTTTTAATGGGGAAGTAAGTGCTGATCCTGCTACTTTGTCTTTCTAGTAAAAGAATCCAAAACATCAAAGAAAGATGCCCTGAAACACAAAACAGAAAATAATGAAGAAGCGACTGAAAAAGAAAGCCAAGTGGTCCATAAAAAGAGAAAATTTGGAAATAAACCCAATAAGAAAAAAAAAAGTAACTGCTAACTAGATGCTGAACTTGTGCTTGTTCATATTAATGAATACTTTTACGATTCAGGGCAATAAAAATATAGAACAATATAGATTATAAAATACGACATCTTTATTTTGCCTTTAAGCAACTGCTTAATAAAGATACATATACCAAATGGCATTTTTGCAAATGTAGGCTACAGCAGAGTACCCATTTCTTTCTTATCCTAACAATTATACCACACAACTCAGAGACTGATAACTGCTTTATATTCGCACATTAACCAGGACGGAAATGGTACTGATTTTCAGGTAATTAGTATTATACCGTAGTGTATATACAGTAAGTATACAAAATGACTTCTCATAGGTTTACTTTCATACTGACTTAACTATTCCTTTGATAATCACCATGTAATACGTTCATGGGTTTCTTCATTCTGGATGTAATATTTAGTATGTTACAAATATGGTATACTTAGCATGGTTGTTGAAATATTTGAAATTTTTTTGCTTTATATTTTTATTAACTGACTTTAAACATTCAGTTCATCAATTTTTCTTAGGCTTATTTTCCATTTCATATTCTTTTTCATTACATATTTATCATTCTATTCCCTGTACTTGTCTGGTTGTTAGTTCGGTGGACCCTTCTGGCCAGAAGACCATTTGAACATAAACAGGAAAAAAAAACAGCAAAAACACAAATCTTTGCAACCAATGGGTTAAAAAACAAATTTTCCATAGCAGTGCAGTGATTGCCACACTGTTAAAGCAAGGTGGAGGGTATCTGCATACTGGGAGCAGGTCCATAACAACCACTCTCCAACCCCCTACCCTAATCATGCAGTAGAGTAGAGGGGGAATCAAAATTAGTTGAAACTTCTATATTTCAATTACTTCTGAGTTTGACACTTTACATTTCTGTATTTTCCGTTAGTACTGTAATACTGTGGTCTTGATATACCGTATATACTCGAGTATAAGTCGACCTCGTGTATAAGTCGAGGTCAGTTTT
>WMED01017889.1:0-12868 GCA_019650415.1 Pipa parva | reverse complement strand
TCTCGGCGAGGCAACTCTTTTGGTCTCGCCGAGACAGGAATCCCTTTGATGCGCATGCTGATGTCCGCGTGCAAGACATCAACATGCGCATAATACCATTTGTGAAGTGAGCCAAATGCTTCGGAGCTCACTTCGCTGCATGCTGAATCCTCCCCATAATTTTATTACATAAAAAACTGATTGAAATTCTGAAATGCAGAAGTAATTTGAATTATTATTATAGTTAATTATAGTATTATTACAGTAAGTTACTTACTTACAGTAACATGTCTTTTATATTGCCCCCCACAGAAACATCTCTTCTCCAAGGTGGGAAGAAATCCATTAATGGGGATGTTCATCTTAAATTTAAAATTTAGTAGGTGTGTATTATTTGTCA
The DNA here is from genome assembly GCA_019650415.1 of Pipa parva. Lineage (NCBI taxonomy): Eukaryota > Metazoa > Chordata > Amphibia > Anura > Pipidae > Pipa > Pipa parva. The sequence goes on along the minus strand of WMED01017889.1, from coordinate 12,489 downwards.
GTTGGTCCTCAGTTTGTTTGTTTGTTGGTTGTCAATTCATTTCATTTATTTATATATATATTTTTGCATGAAACCTTGCAAGTTTGTCTGCTGTAGACACAAGACAATGTTTGAAAAGAAAGGAAAGTATTACAAATCTTAATATCTGTCCTATTTAAAACATTTTCTGGTTGCTAAAGTCGGGGATCACACAAACTAGAAATATTTTTTAAATGACAGCTAAAAGACAGGCATAACAGAAAGAGTAATAGGTAAAACACAATTACAGATTGTCTTAGATACAATGGTGTAACTAGAAACAAATTACCACTTGCCAGATAATTGTTCACTTTTATTTCTTCTGTTCTACAAGATGTAAATATTTGCAGACACAAGGGGGCCTTGGTGTGGTTGAAGTGATTCAACCCTTAAAATTCTGCTACTTGGATGGTAAATGTTCCCTTTAACGTTGTCTTTAAAAATAGACTTTACAACATTGTTTGTATATCGTAATTAATATCATAAAGCACAATTATATTTAGTTTGCCCTGTTTTACAACTCTGGGAAATGAAGCATGTGTTCTGAAATAGCTTTTAGCAAACTGATACTCTAGGAGGTCACAAATAGATTTACCATTCCCTTTAATGCTTGTTACATGGAAGGACTTCATCTGAATGATACAGCCCTTCACAATTAACTGAGTCATCTGATTAAACCTGCCCTGCATTATATGGCAGCTCCATTGTGGAAATTTATTTCTAGCTTTTTTGATGCTATTTTCCACTCTGTAAATGCCCTGTCAGCACATTGAAGCATAGTGGTTTTGAGCGCTATTTATGTGAGGGGGACGCCTTCACTGTTTTTTTATATCATTTTACTCTTTTTTTGTGCATTGCTTTTTGATTTTGGTTTTATATGTTTTTAATTTTGTTTTTATGTTTTGATTTTTATACTTTTTTGTCTTGATTTGATAATATGTGTTATTGCATAATAAAAATGGTTTCATCTGTTTTCCATGTCTGCCAGTAGTTGAGCTCCTAGTTCAGCTTGTACTGGTTTCAGAGTATTTGCAGTGGTAGAGGGCACATTTACATTACTCCTTCCTTTCTCTTTGCCTTTTATGCTTTTAGAAAATTGTAAATGCAATCAAGGAATTATAAGTATGCCAAAAAGCAGAAGATCTATGGCTTTCAGTTCTGCCTAATGTTTCATGAGAATTTTCCATGAAAATACAGCCAGTTTATGAAGCAGGTGACATCACCAGAAGTGCGAAAAGCTTGAAAATGAAGCCAAAACAATATCCCTATCTGCACATAATATGTTCATTAGTGCACTGCCATTGCCACAGAAACCAGATGAAAAGAAATTTCCTGTTGTCTGAATAACCAAGATCTAATACCCTAGGTAACATGAACATCAAATACAGACTGGGCCCTAAACAAAAATAACTAGTTATAAAATGTAGTGCAGAAATCTAGTCAAGAGCATACTGACGGTTAGGACAGGTAGCAAACCAACTATAGTCAGTATAGGGGACAGCAGGAACTGTAATACAGAGAGCAGCAAGAATAAAGGGCAACTAACAGCTCTAGGTTTTTTATCCTTCAGGGTCTGCAAGAACTTGGGGAGGAACCTGGCAATTGGTACCAAAAATCGAGCAGGGCAGCGTCTGCTCCGTTGCCTACCGCTTTTATCCCCAAGGCTGTTGAGTAAGCCGGGTGCTCAGGAAGAGACGGACAACTTGAAAATATACAAACAGATAGATACTTCCGGCACTCCTTAGGAGTGCCGGAAGTATCTATCTGTTTGCATAGGAACCTGGCAATGTTTCACCAAATAGGGACATTTATTTTATCCAAGATGTTAAAATCTTTTACTAGATCTCAAAAATTAGAGATAAGTAAACCTTCCTGGTTTGGAATGAGAACTAGTTTTCCAAACATTTATTCTAACACATCCAAATTAATTGTTTGCTGATTAGCAATTGATTTACACCTGTTAATTAATCAGCTGATTAAAAAGACAAAAATCCAGTTTTAAACTGCAAATACAAGTGATATTCAGTTAAATGTAAAGTGTCCTTTAGCCATCTAAATAATACTGACATAATGTCAACATTATCCATAAGCATATTGTTCACATGTCTGTATTCTCTCCCAATAAATTCTACTTACACAAGTCATTGTATTGGAGGTAAAGAAGATAATCAATCTACAACTACTGAATTTTAATCCAAATACTTCAAAAAGGTTCATCCAGCAATCATAAAAATCACAATCAGCAAGTAAATTAATATTATATATTTATTACATTATAGATGCAACATTTGAGGGGCAATGGTCCCCTGAGACATATTAACATTGCAATTAATTTTATGATTGTGAGCTTTTTGAATGCTGGAGGAACCTTTTTGAAGTGACTGTATTCCCCAGCCTCCACAAACAAAAATCCTGCCTAAGTTCAGGGAGCAACACAGGGCTGGGCCGAGGGGTAGGCAGGCGCCTAGGGCACTGCTGGGAGGTTTCATGGCACCCTAGGCCCATGAAACCTTACTGCCCCCCCCCCCCAGAAGGACATCACCCCCTCCTCCTCCATTCCCCAGTTCCTGCTCACTTCAGCTATGCTATAGTGCAATGCTCTCTCCCCTATGCTCCCTGATCATGATATCACTCCCTGTGACCTGCTTGCATACCTACAGAGAGCGCATATTCATGTGCATGTTCTCCCTGTGGGTTCTAGGAAGTGCAATTGCAGGTCTTTAGTAGGAGCTCAGCAAGTGTCAAATGTGCTCTGACAGGAGGTATGTCCTACTTAGAACGCAATAGAGTCACTGGCATTGTTGGAGTTGGCGCATTCAGCTGTGGAATGCTACACAGGAGTGCTGTATAGAGCTTCTGTACAGGTTAGCATTTTAACTTTTAATAAAAAATATTGATTATAAAGCATATTGTCAAAAGTTTTTATTAAGCATATATAGCAGACTGTAACTTTTTTTAATTTGGGCTGGACTGTTCCTTTAAAGATGTCAGCCTCCAGTTACAACTTTGGGGACAGAGATCATTAGTGCCGTTTGCTTTTTCCTCATGTGTGACCGCTACTGCTCAATTCCTTTTGCTACTAATCCTGTCACATTTTTCACATTACACTTTACGTGTGAAAATAAAGCATTGCCATGAAGCACCCCAGTGAATATTCCTCTGCATGAAACGTTAATGTGACATTGCACAACAAATAGTCATTATTTTCAGTGTGTTTTTGTATGGGTGAATTTTTGTCATTTTTTGCCATTCACTTTTTAAAAAAAAAAAAAAAAAAGTAGGAAAATATGCCAGTGTGAACCCGGCCTAGGAGATGCGATAGTTACTATATGCTAATGTTGCTATGTTATATGACTTCTAACACCAGAATGCTGCAGAAAATTGATGCTTGTAAGATGTCCATGTCATCTATATAACTGAAATATTGTTTGTTTTATCACTTGCTAAATTAATAGCTCAGATTAGTTATTAACATTGTTACATACTTGATAAGTTATTGTTTACTAATAATAATTGGGACCTATCCTATGAGCATTATACTACTAACATGCAGTATAGTTAAAGATGATTTTTCTCGTGCTTTCCTCGCTGTGTATTTGTACCTATTGTCTACCATACCTGGCTCCCCATATCAAAATACTATGAGATCTTATCAGTGACTATCTCTTCCTGGGGGGCATTAAAGGGATCATAATAGTGATGATAGGAGATAGACATAGGAGAGAGAAGTTCAAATGAGAATAAGTAATTACATTAATCCAGGCTTTGTGGTCAATGTTTAGCTCAGAAGTCAAGACAAGCAGAAATAAACAAGTCTCAGTATACTACAATGAACAGAAATGGGTGGTTAAGATTTGGATGTACACAGAGAAAGCAAACACATGCACATGTTCTAGCTGGTTAGCTACAGGACACTTCTTCAAACACTGTGACTAATTGCATTCATGCAAGGGATATGTATGACCCTCTACAATGCCCTCACACAATAGTTTATTTTAATATAATCTACCCCCCACAATAAGGGTATATCATATAATTGTCCCTCTAAACATCAACACTGGCTTAGAACACACACAACCATACCCAGTGAGAGTATAAAAAATGTTATATTAATTACTACTAATGTTTGCTTATCCAGAATAATGTGCAAATACATGAATATGCTGCATATGTGCTTAGTAACACCAAACAAAATCATATTTAGATTAATATGTCAGTTGTTTAATTACAAAAGTTGTAAAAATGTTATCATTGAAGTTGAATTCATAACTAAAAATGGTTTCTGTCTGTGTATACCTTCACTGTTAACTGCCATGTTGTTAAACAGACCTCACCCATTCCCACTGTTTCCTGCAGTGCTATAGAAAATACAAATTAAGGAAGTGTGTCCCAAAGCCCAATTGTCTTTTAGCTAAATATCATACTTTATAGACACAATTTAGATTTTTCACAGCACAGACCATGTATATAGTAGCTATTCATTTGTAGTTTTTGTTGTTACACATAAACAGACTTTTTGCAATTTACAGAAGAACTAGAGCACTACCACATTCCATATTCAACCTCATGACAAACTTCTCAAGGAAGAAATCACAAGCAGTATCTGGTCCCCACCCACAATAATGTGGTATGTGGGTACAACTGAGAGCCATGTCATTATTGCCTCATTGTGGAGGGTGGAGATTCTGTTGAGCATACTCAAAAACAGTGTACCAAATAAATTACAAAATGGACTATATGTACGGATTGCCCTGCCTAACTTTTAAAGGCTTCTGTATAAAGCAAGGTATGTTAAAATACCTATTGGGTCTGGGTATTCAACCTAACATATACAAAGACATTCATTATTAGCCTTTAGCTTCCCTTTATCATGTGGAAAATATAACAATAGTTAGTAAATTAAGGTTAGATTTTTAATTTATATTTTAGAAGCTTTACTAGATCTACCATATTACAATATATATAAATCCATGACATTTTTTTCTGAATCAGAACTATTTTATTATATTAGCTTGGCTGGAGTGGTTCAGGGAATGTTTGTGTGTACATAAGACTGTTATATTAGGATGACAAATGAATGAGAAGGTCTTTATAAAATCATTTTAAAAACAAAGTACAGATCCTAGTTTTGTTGCAACAAAGTACAGATCACGTAACATGTCTATTGATCATTCAACTATTCTTTCTGTGTCTGAGCTAGACTTTTCAATTTTGTTCTACCAAAAGGTTTAATTTACACCCACACAATTTGATTAGCATGAACTCTGCACACTGTAAACAAGCCTTTTCATAATCACTTAATTACATGCTCAAAGATACGACAAAAAGATGATTGTGTATGGAGGTGGCAAAGAGATTTTTATTTATTTAATATAAGCATTCTATTTATTTTGGCAGAATAAATGCTAACTCTGCCTTTATTCTGTTAATTGACTTTATGAGGCAAGTCAGTATTTTGAAATACATGGAGTTACACAAAGTATTTCTTTACCAAATGAATAATTTCCAAGAATGCATGACAAAATAAAGATGATCTGTTGTGCCTTAGCACTGGCTTCAGATAAACATTAGGAAGTTTAAACAAATATATGACTTTGTAACATTTGACTATATCCATACAAAACATGTGTTGATGGATCCCACCTTAGAACATTACAGAGATATTATATAAATCTCTTCAACCATGTTAATCAGAATGTATTATATAAATATGCTGAGTGGATTGTAAACATAATGAAATAATAGCAAATCAGAGCAACAAACTAATCATTTCAAGTACTAGAAACATATCCTTTTATATAACAAATGAATTTCTTCCAGACCTACTTTGGTCTCTTGGCATGACATTAAAGTGAATTCTTGATCTGATAAGGAGAATCCTTTCACGATCCAGTTGCAGTAGAATGAAGACTTGAAGCAAGGATGCTGAGTGGCTGAAGAACAATTCTGGGAGGGTATTAAAGGTTTCTATATAGTAACTATTTCAAATCAGGTAAATGCTGTTTGACCTTATCAGGATTGTGGGCTTTAAGTTCATGCTCATATACAGCATAGAGATTTTCCAAATCACTTTAAGGTGTCACTGAGTGGATCCAACAATTTAGGAGTGGGAGCTGGGTAAGTATTTTAAAGAGTATATCAAGTGGGCATTTCCTTACAGGGATAGTAATATAAAAAAAACTTTAAAATGCTAACAGAAATTATGCAGTGCATGCATTTTATTTCCAACTGGCCAAGCCACACTATTAATAAGATGTAATGCTATTTTTCTAAAGGAACACTGCAACAATCATGCCAAAATAACAGCTAATTTATTAGTATTGGGATCACTAACCAGTAAAGATTGGCACAGCTACATTTGCGGCACAGAGTCTACTAAGTACCATGCATGGAAACATTGACCTTACCACCTGGCACTAAAAAATTGTGGCTCCCCAGACCATCTTGCTCAGACCATTTACTGGAAATATACTTCCTGATTGCTTACAACACCTTTCACAAGCTAATTGGTCTGGAGGCGATAAGGAAGTTACAAAATGTAGTCAAGTTTAGAAACAATTTACATGGAGACAAAGGGAAAGGCAAATCTCCGGAGCGCAAATGTTGACACCAGCACAACGCCCTGTGTTTCTTTGCTACAAAACTTACCATGTTGACACTATGGCTATAGTTTGAATTTAAATCAGTTGGCTCTTATTTTGTGTAATTGGTGTTACACTGTCCGGGTAATATTGCAGTGATCTCTGTTACCTTTGCAACTTCCTTATTGCAGGTAAGCGCCATCCTTAAGTCACTCGCAATTTAAATTGGGTAGAAAAGGTGAAACACACATATGACTAAAACCAGTCAAATTGTAATTGTAAGTACAGCGCCCAAGAAATAATACAAGTCAGTAAATAAAAACCAAAATATTTAAAACCTAAAATAAGTAAAAATAGACAAATAAAGAAATCAATGAATTGCAAAGGAGTAAAATGTAAACAAAGTCAATAAAAGGAACCTTAAATGGTTCAAAAAACCTTGATGATGAAACCACAACAGTCCAAATAAGTCCAGTAGGGAAAAATCCAAAGAAACAGTTCCTGCGCTTGACCACTAGGGGTGATCTGCCTAAAAACCCCAAGCGTATACAACGAGGGAAAATTCTGAATGTTTCAGAGGAGTAATGGAAGCGCTGGAAGATAAAAAATTAAATATACAAAAAAAAGAGAGGGGAAAAACCTGTAGTGTGATACAGTAGGGAACAGCGAAAACAACAAAAATGAATGATGATAATGGTGAGGATAAATATCCTATTATTGTGAAAATAAGCACAGTGGATATATACCGTATATAAATAGTATGTATTTTCAATAAAATATATATCGTGCAAGATAGAATGAAATCCTGTGTTTTTAAAATTATATACTATATGTGGGGATATATTTCAGCGGATCGTGTGGAATAAATATTAATATTGTATCTGGTGAAAAACCAAGTGAAAAAGAGGGGTGCAACTGACCCCCCTTAAGCACTCTCTGGTGAGTGCTACTATTAAGGGGACAGTCTCTCTGGTTTTGATCTCTGCTTGTCTGACCCTGTTGTTGGTTTTCTCCTGAGGCTGTAGCATAAGTGGCTCCATCAGCTTCCCTTTACCTCCCCAGTCAATCCTTACACTGTACTCATTAGGTGGCAATCAGCTGTGTTTCCTCCTCGGCACCGGTATAGGCGCTCTGACAGCATAGGTGCAGCTGTGTCGATAGTGCCTTGGGATGCAAGTGATGTCAAAGGGGAATTCCACACGACTTCCTGCTGTCTCCTGGGTTTCCCAGCCTCCTCTTAAATTCTGGTGTTATTGCTCCTAGCTAGTAACCCAGGCCCAGATTTTATTTACTTCTTATTACTTTAATAAAAGCAGTGTTATACTGTGGAAGCTTTTTTTGTTTATGTTTTGGACATCTGAACTCTGTGAGAGTTCCGTTTTGGCATCAACCCTCATTCCAACGGCAGAGTGGTGCGTTGGTTTTTTTCAAGGCCTGGTTAATTTATCCAATGGTTCTGGACAAGGCTTCATGAGGGAACACATTATGTCTTTCAAGGCTTAATATATTGTTTACATCTGGTGAGCGGATTATTATGCCCAACACGTGGTGTCATTTATTTCTAAATATAATTTACACATCTTTTTAGTCACATTTTTTGGCACGTCTGGGATCCATCACTCAATATCATTTTATTGTTTGATAAGGCACTATCAGTGCCAATTTTTTGTGCTTTCCTCCACAGTTGTTTATGAACCAGTCCCAGTTAAAGGTGTACCTGTGACTTCCTGCTGCCACCGATCTTAGCAAGAACTTCAAATCCCAGCAGCCACTGTGCTACTGGTTTAAAGTTTCAGCAATAATCTGTTCTTCTCAGCTGCCATTGAGTCCCTACTTTATTGTAATTGCTTCTTTACTCTGCTGTTACCCATTTTTGGACTCAAGGCTAATTATCCTTTTGTCTATTAAAGTTGCACCTATACACAGAACATTAAAGTTCTGATATACCTGACAGGTGTTTCCTAAGCTTCAGTTGCTCGTAGCTAGTGGAATCGCAAATCTCCAGTCTGCATTGTCAACTAAAGCCCAGTACAGCAGGCTGGTCATACTAAAAATAAGCCACTTGCAGCTTACTGTATAAGCCTTCCCTGGAAGATAATGCAGTGGACATGCAACTTTAACCCTCACTGATACAAAGTACTGGAGATAGTTACATCAGTGGCTCTAGACTCCTGGGTGGCCCAATGCCCAGAAATATTTCATTTCCACCTGCTTTAATTTCACATTGGCAAATATATTCTTAATATTCAAAATATTGATTACTTACTTTCAAACATGCAGAGGAATTAATCCACAGAGAAAACTTTACAGGTGGCTACTATGGCTACTAGTAACCAAGCTGCATCGTGGCTTTTGTCTAACCCTTCTAATTGCCTGTTTCCTGACTCCTATGTTAATGATACATCTTCTCCTGTTTTTCTTAGGGTGGAGGTACCTGAAGGATCTGTCCTTGAGCTTCTCATGTTCTTCCTGTACAATCTTTCTTTGGGTAATGTTATCCACCCATTTGGTCTTCAGTATTACTTTCATGCAGATGATACCCAAATTTGATTAAGGATTTTAGAGTATTTCCAGAAAGAAAGTTACAGTCAGTCTCAGTTAGAGTATTAAAGATGACCTCATTTCAAAGAACAATTCAAACAAGAAAGGTAAATTCCTCAGCGTTCATCTTAAGTATATTCCAATTCACAAAACAGGACATGGTGGAACTGGAAAAGGTTTACTAGATTAATAAAAAGGAACAGCAAACTTTAGTTTTGGAGGCAGCACTTCAAGCTATGTTACTTACATTAGAGAAGAGATACTTATGTTTACTTTATTCAAATAGAGATTGTTTACAAATACCATTCACAAGTATAAAAACTTATCTGTGGGTTTATTCAATATGGACTCAGAGGATGCAGAGATAAGCCCTTCAAAGAAAGGGTGTTTCAGGTCCATCTGCTTTCTGGTAAAGAAAGTAAAGTTATTGAATATCTTTCTCATTGTGGTTGTCCTGGCAGGTACAGCTAAATATTTGAAGAAGGGGTTAAAAACATATGTGGAAATATCTCGAATAAAAAAGTACAGATGGTAATGCAAGTGCAGTGGGGTTGATTTGGAGGAAGGTCTGATTGCTTTTTGGGCTAGAGAGGAGAACATATTTTTTTGGTATTAGTTAACCATAAGTATAGGTGATTTCACACTATTAGATCAGCATTAAATGAGTAGGGTGAAACATAATGAATGTGAGGCTTTTTACAACTCAAATTCATTCCTTACTATGTTACTATTACTTGTCATGGAGTTGCTTTTTCTGAATAGTAGCTACTTTTCTTTAACTAGATGTCAGCAGCAAACACTGAGACTAAATTGGCATTAATGTGTTATGGACAAGTAGCCCATGCATTGTCCTTGATTGGTCTTGTCTGGCAAGAAGCTTGGCTGCATTGTTTGTCCCTTTGTCAGTGTATCTTTACCTCTATCCTGCCCTTGGCTCTGACTTCCTGGTTCCTGACTTCTGGCCTGTTTATGACTACACTAATGTAAAGCATGTTTCAATCGCTACTTACCGAGAGAAACTTTTCTATTGAATATATCCATGGAAAGGGTAGCTATACTTTACATTGGTGTATTAGGGCTACCTTTCCATGGATATATTCAATGGATAAAGTTTCTCTCAGTAAGTATTGATCAAACCAAATCTCACGATACTTACCGTGAAAAACTTCTGAGTGTTCGCCCGATTAAACTTGGAAAAGCGAAAACGAGCTTTTCCGAGTTTAATACATTTCGCCCTTATAAAACTGGATTCCCAAGGGTTTCCCGTGGTATTTGTCAATGTGACATAAAAGTACTGTAAATTTGGACACTTTGCAAAAATGTTATAAACTAGTACTTCAAAATAATCATGTAAAATTAAATTAAAAAATCAAATTAAATTTGATGGTGCTCAGTATTTTTATTTTTTTAATATAACCTTTACCTCAATAGATTATATCAATAAAATGTGAATATATCTAACATTCCCTCTTGTGAAGTCTACATTATACTGTTACATATATTAAAAGCATTACAAGTTCTAGTGAAGTTAATACAATGCTACAGCCTACAGGTAACTGTTAAGATGACAGGTAAATTCACACCTGCATACACCTGTATCACAACTGGCACTAATTTTCATGGACAATAACTATTGTTTTTCTGTTTTTTTACAGAAAACTTTGCTTCTAGAAATATTCTACATTTTTAAAACAGTTCATTTGTCTAGCAGTATTTCAGAACTCTTATATTCTTAGGCTGCAATACTCTGTGCCAGTGTGTGGGCTACATTGGAAAGGAAATTGTAAAATTTCACATTGTATGCTATGGTATGGTGCACTAACATGCCTTTTTAGTTCAGGTTTTATATTTGCTTTGCCCTGATGTAAACATTCCCTGGTGATGATTTACAGATGATTTAAACTGTGAATAACTTGTGTTGGGGGGGGAGTCACCAAATTTCCCTGGTCTATCCAGCAAAATGCAAGTTACGTTCCCACTCTGGACTAAAACCAGATCAATAACACCGGGTGCCAGGAAACCGTATAATAAGAATGCAATGCATTATACATCAATAATAATAATGATTTACACTGTATAAACATCTGTCCACCCAAGCTGGGTGGTAAATCGGAAATTTTTACAAACGGGGACATAAGATGAACAGCAACAACTCATATTGTCTTTGAGTAATGGATTAGATGAATATTTCTTACACTGGAACTTCCTGTGGTAGTTCCTACCACTAAAGCATTCCCCCCAAATGCCCCAGATTCCACGGGACAGTCCTGTTTTTCCAGTCATGTCCCATGCTTCATGTCCTAAATTTCCTGACTCTAGTCCATGTCTCCTAGTCCTTCCGTGGCTGATATCCAGTGGATGGCTTTGTCATCAGTGCCTAGCCAATCAAAAAATAGCAGACATGGTGCTAGTGACATCACTGCTGGGGGGACAGCCCTGTCCTTCTGTCCCTCTCTGGAAGGCTGGGAACTATGTTAACGTGTCTTGACTAATCAGGCCAGGCATATCTTAATGAGGACATTTATCCCTCTAAACATCTGGTGACTAATCATCTGTTCTATCTGCCACTATCTATGTACTCCTGTAACAGGTCACTCCCTTCCCTTCCAAATGTTAACTGCAACTCAACTTAAACTGTAAGCTACTGCAGGCAGTGTCTTCATTCTTCCTGTGGTTTTATAATGTACTGTATTTACTGCATCATATAATATGTCTGCATATATGTACAGTATACAGTATCTGCCTAACCCAGTAGCTGTTACGCCTATGTCAGTTATAATACTTTACTGTCTTTCTGACTAGTTAAATTAAAACTATAATAATAATGATTATAAATATACTATATATATATATATATATATATATATATATATATATATATATATATATTATACTACTATAATATAACTATAAGAAGCCCGCACATTTATACTTTATGCTTTTTGATAGACAACAAGTTTGTGAGTATTCTGATATACATTTTATAATAAATACATTATATGGTTTTACACTATGGAAGCTTTCTGTTTTTTATGGCTTTAATCAGCATTGTGAATTGTGGATACAGAGTGATTTCAAGCATCTCTTCATTACCATCATTTTGTACAATGCTTTTATGTTATAACCTTTTGGTAAGCAGATTGGATTGACGTTTTGTGGATTCACCTTTAAACACAATTGGAGTTTTGCAGTGTTTCCTACTACTGTATATTCACATCATACAACGCCATTTCCCTTGAACCTGTTTTTTGTTTCTGGGAACCTTTCACTTTAATTTTAATTTGTCACACGTAGAATAGAATAGAATAGAATAGAATAGAATAGAATAGAATAGAATAGAATAGAATAG
>WMED01017888.1:0-12868 GCA_019650415.1 Pipa parva | reverse complement strand
CCATACATTTTTCAGTCCTTCCTGATGTCTCTCGCTAGCAAACTGTTCTAGGGATGTGCACAGAGAAAACAATTCTTGCATAAAAGGAAATAATGTGATATAAAGCACAGTCATGGTTATTAAACATGATTTGCCGAACACAGAGCAATACATTTAGTGTGACACACATGCTGGCTTACTCTAAACTGATTTTTGTTTAAATGCAATAAGCGAAATATAAACGGTAATTGAGAATACATTATTCTATCAAAACACTCTCATTAACAAAAAAAAAACAAAACGTACAATTTCATAGCAAAACGACAAGTAGGCTTTCTTAGCCAAAAAAAAGAAAAAAAAAATCAGGGGAAAAATATCTGAAATAAATTCAGGATAGAATAAAAAGCACTTTGCTTGGGAATGAAAGAAAAATAAAGAACATGTAAATTATTTGATTGCGCTATAAAGTTGCCAATTCATCTGTGAGTAGTTTCTTTACAGATGAAAAGCAATCAAAACATAGGACAGATGTGGAAGAAACCACATGTAAAGTCTGTCACATACTGGCATTTTTTAAAAATGATTTTGGCTCATCCATTAAATAAGGTGCATTTTGCTTGATTTTGTACAAGGAAACATCAGGGAATATTTAAAGGCCAATTGCTGCCAATTAACTTTGATCAGGCAAAGTTCTATTTGAATCTTTCAGATTCTTTCTCCTGTCTGAAATAACATACATTTCCAAACTCCAGCAAAACAGCAACCTGATGATTAATGTCTGTTGGCAGCAATACCACAAGCTTGCTTAACGATTGGGTTTTAAATAAACAGCTGTCCATAGCCTTGTGCAACTGCAACTGAATGTGGCCTATTTCATGTACTAAAATAAGAAGAATGAAAGTGGCTTTTCTTATTAAAGTTTATTTGGGTTAATATGCCAATCATTCTGTGGCTAAAAGCATCTACGAGAAGAAAAAATAGAAATATGTAATGGTAAATGTTGACTCCTAATAATGCGCAGTGTGACTTGATATTCAAAAACTGAACTGAAATAGTCTATGAAAGGAGCTTGGCCCAGCAGTTGTGTGTACATTCCCATGGTAAACCAGGCCCGCCACAGAATGCTGGCAATTGCCAATGTGGTCTTCAGTGTCCAAAACTGTATCCAAAGTGCTGGAGTATATACAAATCTATTAGTGTTTAATCTTTTTTAAACCAGTATGCTAAATTGGAAATCCATTAGAAATAAATTGTAAACATATGCATGGAAACATATTATTTTTAGAGTATTTCAAAGTAAAAAAGTTATATTATAGGTCGTATTAAAGCTGGTCCCTAAGGTCAATATCTCCTATCAGTAGGTCACACCTACTGGACCTATATCTATTGATGACCTTTTGTATGGTGGCTACATCTTTCACACTCTCAGACCAACTTTTTAACATGGAAGTGGAGTAGCCATATCTCTGACTATCTTCAGTACTCCCTTGCTGGTTCGTTTCTTTTAGACTCCCTAACTTGCCCTGTTAGACCAGGTTCACACTACCTTTTTTCCAGCTGAGCTGGTTTTTAATTAGGCTCATTATTGTCTATGGTACAAAACACAATAGCCTGTATGGATTATCTCACAGGAAACAATGGATACTGTTTTTCCAGCTCAGCTGAAAAACAGCTACTGTGACTTTGGCCTTAGACTGATGAAGAGGCCTTAGGAGCCTCGAAAGCTTGCATTTACCATCTATTTCGTTAGCCAATAAAAGGTATCACCTATACTCTCTTGTCTTTGCATAAATCTATGGCTAAAACAGTGCACAACTCTACTGCCTTGGCCTTAGACTGTTACACATCATCCATAGTTTTAAAAATGTTTTTAAGACCCTTCTCTTCAAGGGAAGTCTACATCTTCTCTGTTGTATTGTAAACACATCCTGTAACATTAACCACTCACTCTCAGCATCATTTCTCCCCAACGTTTCACCACTTTATGTAACACCTTTCTTCTGCTATCTTTACCATTGACTGATACTTCGCTAAACCTTGCTCCACCTGCTTGAGATTGAATTTTTTTTATCAGAAGGGTCTTTTATCTTATTGTCTCTTATTTTTCTCTATTGTCAGACATTATCTGTCTCCGTATTGTACAGTGCTGTGTAATATGTGGGCTTTTTATAAATAAAATATAATAATAGTAATAATAACAATATCACAACAACAAGAACATCTTCCCATCAAAATGTGTCTCAGATTCCTGTGTGACGTAGCTACTGGTTCCCAGTGGTGGCTACCCACTGCACACTGAGCTTCTTATTGTGCATATGGCAATACTCAGACTTGTGATAATAAGAATATTTGATGCAGTTCTCATGCCTGTGACAATGCTTGGACTTATTTCAATACACAGACTTGTTACTTTAAGGCTTGGCTCTCTCAGGTTTGGACCTGTTCTGGCTTCCTCACCTTTGGCTTGCCTGCTCAAGTCTTGTCTGATTTTATGACTCTTTGGGCTATTTTCTCATTTATGCAATCTGTTTGTCTGTCCTGAAACTTGCCTTTTTTACAATTTCACAATTCCTGTCTGTTACTGTGTCTGGCTATCAAGCAAGAGCACGAAAAATGTGAAAAATGTAATGAAAGGCTTTTTAAATTGTTGCCACCTTTGCTTGAATTTTGAAGTTTTTTTTTCAGATGAGAGTGGTTCTGGGTGTTTTCTGTCTGTGGAACCCACATGTGACAAACTACCAAGCATGACATTACCTTTATCATGTATTTGTCTGAATGAGACCTCTTACACTATACATATGTGAAATATCTTATTATCTGGCTAGCACTTTCTACACACAATCTCTAGGTCCATTTATCAAAACATTAGTTGTACTGGCAGGCAATAATTCCTACAGAGTACTTGTATAAAAGTAATAGTCACAGCAGTATTCCTGTTTTTTTCATTTTGTTTTGTGGTTATTTTTTTCTATGTTGACTGCAGACATCTATTATTTGTTGTATAACAGAAACTTGCTTATTGTCATTGTATTAAATGGAACTTTAGACAATACCATTTAATGAAGCATTTTAAAATATATTATACTTTCAAAATATTTGGAGGTAGAGATAAAATGTGCATTTATGGCAACATATGAAGCATTGTAGTATTAATTATCTTTTTTCATCAAAAAGGAAGATACTGTATATAGATGTATAAACAGAAGCATAGAATAAAATGAATGGAACACAATAATTTTATCATCCAACAGAAGCTTACTACCTATTTTGTTTAAATGAGACAGAATTGTTTCTGCAGGCTATAGGAGTTACAAATAGTTCAATGCTGTTGAAGAAATTTCATTGCTTATACACACCCTTAACAAAATAGCGTCCATCTACCAAAACACCTTTTACTTTTAATGTAAACAATGGAAAACTCATGTAGGGTGTGTATATTAAGTGGACTGTTCAAGTTATTTAGCAAAAAACTATTGCTGGATCACGGTCTAATTTTTGGGCACTGACCAATAGACATACAGTAAGTATAAAAAAACAACGACATAAGTTTCAGCCTGTTCATTGTAAGCATGATAAGGTGCATTGGCAATGTTGTTAGCAGGTATTGCTAAGGCCTCGTTCACATTAGTTCGTTGGTAGGTATGAACAAGTTAATATGGTAAATTAAATGTGTTTTCAGCCTTGACAGCAGTGAGGAGTTTTTAGGGATCAAATTTTCCTATACAGTAGAAAGAAAAAGTTTCTGCTCTTTAAGAATCTGAGTACTTTGCATCTTGGCAGGACCTATGGTTACAAATGTAACTGTGACAAGTCAGTCACCGAAAAAAACAAAATAGCAAGTGTGAAGAACACCCAGCAGCTTTTTTTGGTGGCCAAATTGACATGATTTCTAGAAACAAGACAAACATGTTTTATGTGAATGAGACCTCAGTGGTTGGTTATTTTGTGGTCCTTACCTCTAAATCATTGAAAAACAAATGTGTGTCTGCCAAATTGAAAATCATTTCTTCCATGCGAAGACCGAGGGATACTGAAGTAGGTGGATCCTTTGAGAAAATAAATATAACAAAATGATAAATTCTTTGCTGAAGCAAGTTTCTAATATATATATATATATATATAGTTTTAAAACATTTTTTTCAAAGTTTTATTACATTTGCAGCTAAGCTCCACTATTTTTTTACCCAAGCAACCATGACTTCCAATCAGTAGGTAGCTTATTACTACCACCCCATCATGCAGCATTGTATACTGTAGTCAGTGCTGGCTTCTTCTATAGGCCTATACCTATATGCTGCTTGCATGGAATGCCGTCTCTCCCTTGCCTAGTCAAGGATGCAGATTGGTTGATAATCTGAGAAGCATTTTTAATGATCAAATGTTGAACATTTGTGATTTTACTTTGCATGAAATTAGGAGTCACTACAGATACCTGAACAATTTAGTCTTTGACTGTACCAATTTATGGGTGTAGCCGAAGGCAGCAAGCATTTTGTCCCTTTATATCCAGCAGTGACTGTAAATTTAGGTTTCTTACTTCTGTGGTCGAGATTAAATTCTCTGCACCTACCGATACAGAAAGAAACAGTAGCTGTCTATAGAATGACAAGATGTTAAAGCAGAGTTCCAGTAGGAACTCTAAGGAAGTCCTCCAGCAGCAATATTAATAACTTATTATACATCATCTCTTAATATTTACATTAGAAAAATCCAAAGGGAATATTGAAATATTACTGACTCCTAGGGATGAGATAGTGCCACAGGAGAAACTAATAGTAAACCTATTTCATGTTGCCAACCCTGCTGGAAAACAATTAATGCAATGTCAGACTATACATCCCCATTCCCCCCTCTCCATCACCAACAGCCGCTTGCCATTTTGTAAATGGCGTGCTTTACAGGGAGAAAACAACTTATAGTCCCATGCTAACACTCCGGCTGATGGAATAGACATTAGCTGTCTGTAATGAAGAAGGTAAGTGAATAAGGGAACTGTGACATCATTTTGGTTTTGTTTGTATGAGGTTTCAAGTGCAGCAAACAACATAATCTCATATTTTCTTAACTTATTATGGTTGAGCTTCGACTTTGGCATTCATTTGACCTTACAGTTTATGCAATGACATATAACAGCTATGCAGATATATAATAGTTCCTCTAATTATAAATTGATAGCATTTAGATAAAATTCAGTGAATTGTTTTTGTGTCATTTATATTGACAAGTAACTCACAATATATTCTCTCTGTAAAAAATACTACGAAAATGCACACCTGCAATTGTTCACCCAGTGAGGTAAAGGAGAACTTGTTTTGTCATCTTTCAATGGTATTGTCATGTTTCCTATGTTAAAACAGTGACAATATTTTGTATTTTGTTCATTTTTATATAGCGCTACTATATTACGCAGCGTTTTACAGAGGTTCATCATTCACTTCAATCCCTGCCCCGTGGAGCTTACAATCCAGTTTCCCTATTCAGTCACACACACATATGTTTTTGGATTGTGGGAGTAAACAAGAGTGCCCGGAGGAAACCCACGCAGGTGTTTGGAGAACATACAAACTCCATGCAGATGAAGTCCAGGGTGGAATTGAACCCAGAATCAAGGCAGCAGTGCTAACCACTGAGCATTACCTTATGTGTAAAATATTTTACCTTCAAAAGGGGCATTTAACTGTATAACTCAGGGCAATAATATTGGATAATATCTGTATATTTGCTGTTTACAGTCATGCTAATATGAAATAGAGCTCTAAAAATAAATTCTAGTTCTTCACTGTAATCCATGCCCAGACTCCCACCTCTTTAAGGTATTTAAGGTTCAGTAACCAAAAAAGTGATTTATTTCAATCTGGGTTGACATGACTGCTATTCCTACCTAGTACTTAAAAAATATTAATAAAATTCAAATGCATTTTGTTTAATGACAATAAATCTACTTTATAGAAATAGCTCAGATTGTTTCATTTAAGGATAAGAGCAACTTAAGCAATCATTTTCTTATAATAAACTAATATTCATGATTAAAAGACATCTGTAACCTTTCCTTCAACTGTTATGAGAACCACGGAAAGGTTACTTGACATAAAGAGATTTTGAATATTCTCTCTGGCTTGTAAAAGCAGCATTAACGAAGATGTACAACTTTATATCCAGCACTATGGGAGAAGCCAAAATAGCACACCCTTAATCAAATTTACTTTGCAAGTTATTGATAATCCAACTTAATCAAAGGTCTAAATAATAGCTGCAGAGAATCACCAGTGTTATTCGGCCAGGGCCACCCACATAGAGCAAGGTCTTTTGTTTGCGATTAACATATAACACACTTTATGTTCTCAGAAGAAATTGCCATATCAATGAGCTCCTTGCTCAGTTAATAAAATAAAAACCTAGTGTCCAAAATTGCGGTTGCTAAATATAATGCAGATGTCTGTCATGTTTTCATTTGTAGAATGTTTTCAGGATCATTATATACTGAACGTACACACTGAGCTTCAGTTATATTTTTTGGATTCGGCATTTGGCCGCTGTTAAGAAAGGAAAAAAGAAAAAGAAAGAAAACTACAAATAAAAATCTCATTTATCTAGATGGAAATATTTTTAGTGAATTTGCTGAATTCCTTGGCAACTTCTAAATTTTTTGTTTTTATTAACCATCAACTTTTAACACATTTATAATTAGTTTAAAGAACAAAAAGTATCCACCAGTAAAACCCAGCACTGATGAGCAAGACTCTGTAGGCCCAAAATGTATTTAAAGGAAAACAACACTCTTAAAAAAACCAAGTGACAGCTTCTGAAAAACATTCTGCTGGTTCATTTTGTGCTTTGATAGACACCTTATTTGTCATTTCATGGTCCGGTAAAGGTGGGAGAATGTCTACCTCAGCACAATTAATACAAGCCTCTGGTTTTTACTATGAAAACAGAATGTTATTTTTAAATTCTAAATGTATAAAATAAAGCAAACGGCTATTCCATTATGAGGTCAAATATATAAAAAACAATGGAGGTCAAAAGAATATCGTGACAAAACAAGAACATACAATGACATGCTCGTATCCGTACAGTTTATATTAGGAGACACTTTTTATGATGGGATAATACAGGGAGTGATACAATGTCTCTATAGCCTTCTTTGTTCATTCAGTGCTTAATCATATGTTTTGCCGTAGCTATCTAGAGCCAAAAGCAATGCCGAGGGGAAAAAAATGAACAATTTCTTGTGGGAATCATTAAAAAAAAAAAAATGAAAAACTAAATTTACATAATTTCTTCCATTCAATTTCTGTGCATAAGTTTAAAGATGGATCAGACCCCTATAGCTTCACTGTTTCCCCACCTGTCTTGAAATGTCACTACTATAAATGGAGTGCCAGCTTTTTTCCACCTTCCCCAATTAAATCACACACCAGCTGTCTTTTACGATCAGAATGAGAGAGAAAAGTGTAAGAGAAATAGGGATTCTTAACTAAATAAATAAAAAAAACAAAAAACCTTAAGATAAATGAAAAGAGGAAAACGGTTCTTTTCATTTCTGTTATTTCAGTAAAACTACAATGGATTTGAAAGCACTCCTCATTTTTTTCTAGTGATTTCATATTGAAATGGCAGTAAAATCCAAGGCATAATAAAGTCAGTAAAATAAAATGTAAGTAAAGAAGTATGACTACTGTATCTCCATTTTCCTTATTTGTTGACATCATCATTTATCTAAATACTGTTCTGAGAGAGTCAGAAGTCCCAAGACACTCAGAGAAATAATATTATCTTGGGCTTGTGATTATATTATTATCTACGTAGTTTTCCCACTGGTGTAATTAGTAGGCGTTTCGATGTACCATAGAAGTGGGCCTGCTATAATATCACCTTAAATTAGAAATAAATGGGGGCAGTGCAAGATTATAGACAGCACTTTTTTGCATTAAACTAGAAAAGCCAACAAAAAGACAATGAATCATCAGACTGAAAATAATAAAAATGAGACATCCCAGTGATGTTGGATTTTAGTCTGCATATTCCAACACCCCGAAGGTAATTACAGATCAGAGAACTCAGAAAAGAACCGCATGCTAAAATAACCCTGGTATTTTCACATAGACTGAATATGGGACTTCCTGTCTGTCACTTGTCTCTCTCATGAGGATGGAACAAAGGGTAGTGCAAAAATGGGGCTGAATGTCAGACATCTCTTTACCATGTCTGTTTGGGGGCTCAGTTACATACAGAATTCCATTGTGTGTCTGTGGGGACGAGGGGTACATTATATAGGATCAGAGCTATATTCCATCAGCTCAGTTACATTTTGTTTGATGCCATTGGCTTTCGCGAAGATGGAGAAACTCTGCAGTTAAACTAAAGATTTTTCTTTTTATAAAGATAGTTTATGAAGGTGGATGATTGAAATCTTCCAACAGGGACTGTCAACATGTACCACAGACAGAGCTAAGATCTCCCATGACTAATTCAAGTAGAGTCATAATAACTAACAAAAATACACGGGGGTTTGTGATCAAATGCTTGGAAAAATAAGCATGAAAAAGCAGGAACACTGATTTATTTGCAGCACGTTCATGGTAAAATTACACAGGTTTAGTCTTGGCAGTCACAGTGGTAATTAATACATTGTGGATTCTCCTTTAAAATCTAAATAATAATATATTTACATTAAATGTAACTTCATCTAGATATCAGGATTTTTCCAAGTCATGGGAGAAGTTGTGCCTGAAATAGAAAGAAAAATATTTCCCGGCTGCTTAAACATGTTCAATGAATATTAACAAAGTAGAAGGAGTCCCCTAATATTTAAGACAATATATTTGACCTTAGTTACATGAGTGACAAGTCATAGTGTAAGAAATAACTGCAGATCTTGCTTCTGGGCAATTGAAGGTGAGATGGGGGTAAAAATATGGTAGTGGCTTTTACTACTTTAAAGGTACATTGTAACTGGAAAAAACTGGGGTCTTTCTGTATTGTAATTGTACTAATGGTGATAGGCTCTGTGCAATATTACTGGTAATTGAGCATATTAAAATAGCAGAAGTTGGCTGCAAACTGTAATATAGTTGGGTGTGTCGCATTCTAGAGCCTGCTAAAAAAATGCAGATGACTATTTTGCGGGGTATTTAGACAAATTAAAAATGCAGTTTTGTAGCTGGCCTCATAACTTGGGTACAGGGTGCATTTGAAAGTCCTAAAATGGTTAGATTAGTTTCCATTATTCTATTAACCTATGTAGTAGGTTTTTGTATTGTGGGAGGAAACTGGAGTCACTGGAGGAAACCCACACAAGTACAGGAAGAAGATACAAGCTCCATGCACTGCTTGGTGGTAAAGAGGGAGAGGTCAGGTGAGCAATATTGCCAATCCAAACACTTTTTTGTCCCCTATTCCAGAGAGCAAATGCTTGAGCGGCAATGGGGTAATGGAAGTAGAAGGGTCTTAACTCTTTTGCATTATATAGGTACACTGACTATGGGAATTTCTCTTTCCTCTTAATAACACTTCTCCTATTCTCTTACTCCTGATGCTGATACTATGTAGCACAGGTGATTTGTGCTATCCTGCTCTTGATTAAATAGAATTCTAATTAAATAGCATTGGTATCTCTCTTTTTTTAATATGTGCAAAAAAAACATTTTGTCTTTACTTAGTTTATCTGAATCAAGCTCTTCTGAGGTAAGGCCATTACTGAAGTTTTGTTGCAGTTTTACCACATGCAGTTAAAACTGTTAAAATGCTATTAAACTGCAACAAACTGCATGGCTATTATGGGTTTTTTTGGACCAATGCTGTTTGCAGCGTTTTTTTAACACAAGCAGTAAAACAAAATGCCAGATGGGACCTTACTCTTAATCTCCCTGTCCTTCAGGCACAATAACCTGCATATTGTAGAGGTCTGGGATTTACCATGTGTAAAAAAAAACTTCAATTCAGGATAATTAGCAACATAAATAATAATTTTTGAATCTTTTTCTTAGCAGTTATTTTGAATGTATTTATAATGTAATGCAAACACAAATGACATGGCACTACCTTCCTCATACAAAGGTTTTATAGTGTTAGGATAATATATTGCAGCAGTTCTCAACCTGTAGGTCGCAACCCCATTGGGGGTTGAACGACGCTCTCACAGGGGTCGTGAACATGCTATGAAGCCGGTAGTGAGCGCAGGTACCTTTATATAAGGTTTCCTACGTGGTGACATCGGGCCTAAAAGTCAACATGTGACACGCGTACATGATGACATTTAGCCCAAACGTCATCACGTGACACTCGACGCAATGACGTCGGACCCAGACGTCATCACAAGACATCAGCAATTACGGGTCGCGGTCTCAACTAGGTTGAGAACCACTGGTGTATTGGGACCAGAGTATCATGCATCATCCTAAGGGAAAAAAGGACTCTAACTTACTATTTCCCATTCTCTCCCTATATACAACAGTAGCAATTACCACTAATTTGAAGCCTGCTTATGCATTAGATAAATAATTACTGTCAAATGAGATAAGAGACCCATCCAGGTATCTCCATCCACCTTTCAGCAGCAGCACACATAATTATGGGGAGGACATTTAACCTTTTGTCCTATTCATTCCAGAGCTTCATACAAATCATTATGTTAAAAAGTAGTTTGAGTTGCTCCACCTGTGAGTCTATGCTTCTGGCTTCCAATAGCTAAACAATCGCAACCCAAAAAAAAAAAAAAGAGAGTGACTGGAGACAGAAATGAAAATGAATAAAGCAAGAAGAGATATCACAAATTCTGAATAACAATAGCCAAAACAGCTAGGTAAAAAGCAACTGATCACATGACCCAAATATCCACCATTTAACCCCATTATCAGTTTTCCAAATATGTGCCTAATAACAGATTAAACTAACTCAAAACTATATTGCAAAAAACTATTTCTATATCTAGTTTCTTTTCTCTGATTGGAATTGGTCAATCAGCTGCACACAAATGAACATTCCAACCAAGGCAGTTGGTCATACAACTAAACTGGAAACGACTGACTAGGGCAATGTGAGAAATGTAAATACAGAAATCTGAGTTCTACATATATTTATTTCCTTGCAGACATTTATTTAATACATATTAATGTAGGGAGATATGTAGCTTAAAGAATACTGAGCCTAAGATCAGAAAAGTCCATCAGGCATACTAGAAACCACACATAAGAATAGATGTGAATATTATCATTTGCTAAAGATGCTAATTAACAACAGTGAAAGTAGTTGCTGTGCCAAGGAGGGTTTCTAAAACTCTTCTTTATCGCAGTGACATATGGTAAAGTGCATATTGCACTGAAGTTCTCACCCCTCCCCCTGGAATCCACTTTCTTTATGCCACAAAAGACTTTTAAAACACATTTCTTGGGTCTAGACTGCATTTAATTCTCTTTTCGTTTGAAAATGGCTCAGAGTAGCAGTATTTCACCTGTATCTATTGCCCAATGTCTGTGGACCTTTCTAAATTTATACTAGAAAAACTATGAAAAGCTACTTAATATTTTTGTTGTGCTTTGTGTAAATGTCAGACCACAGTGCAAGAGACTACTACATACAGGATCCTAAAAGAGGAAAAACAGTGAAACTAATGTAACAAAGATGCACAATGCAATCAAATAATGTGTTATATAGTGTAAACAACACACCAACTATAATCTATATGCTACCTACACATCCAATGTAAAAGAACATTATTTTCCCTGGAATTTATAAGTTTAAAATAAACTGGATGATATACAGTATGTTTGCAATGGAACTTGCTTATAAGCATTTTATTAAATGTAACCAATTAGGCAGTACTGAAACAGTTACGTTTTAACGTTTATGACCAACTGAGCTGATTAGAATTTGCAGTGCACCTTCAGATAATTAAACAGACAAAATGCAAAGTCCAATCATTTGTAAGCAAACTGACCCTACAAGGTCAATGGCCCTGACATCCATTGTAAAATGTAATCCTTTCTAAGAACAATTACAAAAGGAATGTATAACTATATTAGAAATATAAATCACACTGTAATAAAATTATTGCAAATATCACAATCAACTTCATCATATACTTGTGTTACAAACATTGATATTAAAGGGGTATACTGCCCTTTTAAGTGGATATGGTACATATAACCTGCATGGGATTAATTTATTTCTGGTTCAGGCACTAATGACTACTGCCAAACAATGTTTTCCCATTATCTATCACTATGGCTATTTCTTAAACAAACACCAAGTCAAGTTATGAGGAAACATCATTTTCTTTGAGAAAAACTCAAGCCACAAATATCATTTATTAATTATTATTATCAATATTTGCTCCATTTATCAAGTTAATTTACTCAATAATCTGCATATATTTAATGGCTCCATGGAACCAAAGTAACTTCAGGTCACACAAAAACATAATTTAGCTATAATCTTGCTTAGTGGAAGGTAGATTTATTAGGCTTTAGTACATGTAAGCTCTACGGGGCAGGGACCTGCAACTTCTTGTGTCAACCACAACCTGGCACTTAAAGTGAAGTATTCTTGTGATATTATATTTGTTTTGTGTAATGCACTTTTCCTATGTCTGTATTATATTTGTATTGCTGAAATGTACAGCACTTTGAAAATTTGTGATGCTTTATAAATAAAATTATACTTACATACATATGCGGGGAAGTATTCATCAGATTAAAAGAAAAAATATAACAGATCCTGAGTTTACAGAATGGGGAGTTACTGTCTAAAACATTTTATATATAAACATATTGAAACCAAAGAAAATAGTTATTGAAAGTAATGGAATAAAAGAGGCTATGCAGAGTGGATAACTTAGTTAATATTAAAGGGTAATATGTGGGGGGAATTCACCATTGTGCGAAGTGAG
>WMED01017887.1:1745-12869 GCA_019650415.1 Pipa parva | reverse complement strand
TGCATACAACTATTGGATTTGGGACCATCCTGCTCCTGAGCACCCGCCCATACACTTGCAAATCCGGTATGTTTTTCACTTTATTCAGGATTTGAGCAGCCATTCATATTGAACTGTTTCTGTTATCCCAAGATGAAGGCTTGGTCAAGAAAGTAGTAGATGAGGTTTAAAGGAACAGTATGGCAAAAAAAAAAACAACACATTTAGGTAATTATTTATGTTAATAAATAACTTTTATTAAATGCATTTTATTATCAATTAAAAAAAAAACCTTACCTGTAAAGAAGTGCTGTATAGCACTTCCGTGTTGTAGACTCCTTCTTCATTCTCTGCCAGTGACTCTACGGCGTCCCGAATCTCCAGATCCCCTCTAAGAAGTGCAGCCCTCTCCAGTAGGACTGATATTGAAGCCCCGCACTGGCATTTTATGTCACATGGAAGAGTGTGCACGTGATCAACGCGTCCTCCCTTGATGACGTGCACACTCTCTCATGTGACATGACAATGTGGGGCTTCATTATCAGCGCAGCTGGAGAAGGCTGCGGTTCTTAGAGTGGATCTGGAGACTAGGGACACCATAGAGTTATCAGCAGAGAATGAAGATGGAGTCTACAATATGGAAGTGCAGTAAAGCACTTCT
Organism: Pipa parva; assembly: GCA_019650415.1. Classification (NCBI taxonomy): domain Eukaryota; kingdom Metazoa; phylum Chordata; class Amphibia; order Anura; family Pipidae; genus Pipa; species Pipa parva. The sequence continues at coordinate 12,229 of WMED01017887.1, read as the reverse complement.
TTACAGGTAGGAATTTTTTTTTTAATTGATAATAAAATGCATTTAATAAAAGTTAGTAATTAACATAAATAAGTAAATTTTTTTTTTTTGGCCATACTGTTCCTTTAACACTGATAAATGTAAGGATATACAAAACAGACATGGAAAAGGATTTAGGAATTCTAGTTGACAATAAACTTAACTGTACCAACCAGTGCCAAGCAGCAGCTGCCAAAGTATGGTGTGCATCAAACATAATAATACCACTTTACTTTCATCATCTGTAGACAAGCAACCCCAGGGGCCACAGCACCGCCTCTAAGTCCTAACTTCCTTGCGGGAGCTCTGGGTGAAAATCGGGTGTGTCTTAGACCCAGCACCCTGGTGCCTTTCTTAGAAGTCTGGAAGGCTGGATTTGGCCCATGAGCCGTAGTTTCCCCAGCTCTGTGTTATAACATACTTAATTATTGCATACTGCTTTTAGTTAAAACCTGTTCTGTGGAATAAAAAAGGCTGTTCAGTTTTCAAGCAAATACTGTGCATGTAGCTGGTATGGGGTTTACCTTAGTAAACAAAAACTTAGTAACAAAAGTTACAGAAGCTTTTACTTAAAAGAAAGAATTTCTCAAGATTTTTTTTTTTATCCATGACAATGTTGTGTGTCCGGTAAAACAATCATTTTTATTAAGTCACACAAAATCTTAAGACAAGTCTTCCATGGTTATGTGTAACCTCAAATACTGTATCTCCCATACATAACAATAAAGATATTAAAGATATTTGGTTAGTTTACAATTTTGGTTGAGGTTAATTAATGTAACATATATTATATTTGTTTGATGCTAAACTGAATGATCTATTAGAGTAGGGCAAGTTTAGTGTGGTATAGAAATATAACTAGCACAGGAACTTACTTGAAATTGGAGGCTGAATCTGAGGCTGCATTGGGTAGGCTGGCTGTGCAAATGGTTTAATGCTGAAACACACACAAAACAAATAATTAATATGCTCAGTTTCCACTGATCTAATACCACACCTAAACCATGATCTACTGGTTCACCAGATACTTACTCCTGAGATGGTCCTGCTTGTCCCCAAAACTAGAAGGAAAGCAAAAAGGTCAGTCTGCTTCAGACAAGTCATGCAGTAACAAATCTTAAAATATATATTTTTTTACGATAATTTGACTTGTGGTTATCCTTTCCATCTGAAACAAACTAGTTTTCTTTTTATTTTCTTTACAATAAGTTAGAAGTTCTGTTATTTTATCAGTTGCAGGTTTCTTTGCATGTGCCTCATTATTACTGTTTTTAAGATCGAATTATCTCAGCTATTAATAATGTAGAATTATATTACAAATACTATTCTCTGCTCACTTTTTAGTACATGTAATAACTTTATTGGTGATTAAAGGAATGCAAGGGTATAGATAATTCCTCTTTATAAAGGATTAATGAGAACTGGGTAAATATAATGACACATTAAAATGTTGCTAGTTATACTACCCAGTGTTCTATGCTTCAATACTTTAATTACCTTTTACTTTATGCTAGAAAGAAGATGTAACCAAAGTGCTATGTTTTACATCTTCAACTGAACACTATTTTGCAAATTAAACCCAAGTGGTTTGTCCACAAATCTATTATTTTGTTCTAAAAGTAAAAGGCTTATCACAATTCATCTTATAAAGACCATTTATACATTTATTCAAACTGATATCATCAACCTTTAACTGCCTTCTTTTAAAAACAGGTTTAATTCTTAAAGACTCTCTTCATAACTGCTGCGGTACATCATTCCCCTTATCATTTTCATTGCTCTTCTCTGAACATTTTCTAGCTCCAATACATCCTTTATGTGGAATCGCGTACAAAACTGGACTGCAAATTCAAGGTGAGGCTTTACTAGAGAATTGAAAAGTGGCAAGATGATATCCTTTTCCCTTGAGAATATCCCTTGTATCTCGCTATCTTTGGAGGCTGCTTTTTACCTTATGAAATTTATATTCTAAAGGACTAGCAGGTTGTCACCATATCTCAAGCCTATTCATCTCTTGTGGGATAAGCTTTACTGTGCAGTGTGAAAGGTTATGCAGATAAAATTACTTTTAAAATATGGTATTGTCATCAATTCTTCAAAATTATTTACTAATCCTTTCAAATGCAGTAAGGGTTTATATTTTTCCAGTTACTGGTAGCTGGTTTCTGTTTGCCTTCTTGGATTAGCTGTAGTTCATAATTATTTTTGGCCCACACAAAATGAAAACCAGTATCATAATGAGACAAGTACACTCTTTCTCCAAGTCCTACAGCTGAGCCGGATGACTTCCTGGTCACTGGACAGGTGTAACTTACCCTTGAGGAAGTAGGGAATACAGGTTGAGGAAGACTAGGTGGGGGGGCAGAATTTATTTTGTTCTGAAGCACACTGGCCGATACAATCTGTGCAGAGGACATTGATGCCATGCTCTGAAGAGCTTTATCCTTAGAAAGCTGATCCTGCAAAAAATAGATTGAATTAAAAGAGAACAATAATAAATAAGTGTCTGCGCATTAAAGGTTAAACATAGAGAGAGAGAGAGAGAGAGCGTTGAGCGATTTAAAAGACACAACAAGGTGATGGAAGAGATAAAATGTTGAGAGCTAATAAACGAGAGGAAAAACTTAAAGAGTCATTGGTAGGCACAGATGCACGTTACAAAGATGAAGAATATCTGTTGCCTCACTTACCAGGTTCATTGCCTGTAAAAGAGAAGACAAGAGATGGTATTTCAATCATGTTCCCTGACTAGCAACCACAACCTGTACATGCAGAGAAGGCACATGCTTGAAAAGATTATTAGTAATATTTTTAGAAGATAGAAGTGCTGAGGCATGCATGTGGCATAAAAAGGACATTAAACCCTCATTATGATCAATGATAATATATCTTTATGAAAACTTAGTTAATGTGATGGCTGTATGCTTTTAGCAGCAATTCAAAATGATTTAAATTGATAATATTCCTACTGTAACCTCTCCTTTCAAAAATTTCAGATAATCAAGCCCAAATGACCCTGCAGCCAAATGAACAAAACAGGAGCAGTAAACTGTATCTTCTGTACTATGACATGTTTAAAAACAATCAATTTTCAGAAAAAAAGACAGTTAATTACAAGGGATGGGCTGGATGGATTAATGTGTTTGCTCAGGTCTGATTGGATATTGAAAACTGTTCAATTAGCTTTAGGTGCACTGAATAATTTAATCAGCACAGCTGAAGAATAACAAGATTAAAAGTGTTACAGTAACGTGTAACTTCGTAAAGTATTCTACAGTGTTTGCAATAAATAAAAACTATTTTAGTTTAGTTAGTTATGTATTTCATGCATATTCATTAAAAGGGTTTAATGCTCTCATGAGAGCAGGAGAATTTTCAACTAAGGGAATACACATTTTCATTTTCTTAATAAGATAGAAGTTACTATAGGAGTTTGATAATTTTGTCATTGCTTCTGATACACCCCACCTTGACATAAGAACACAAAATGGAAATTGATTTCAACATAGATTTATAATGAAACAGTAGCTACACTACATAAATGATTTCTGTCAGTGTAACAGCCCTATATTTCCTAGAAGGCAAGGCAGATAGAGGAAAATTCAAGACCTAGAAAAACAATTCTATTGGAAGAATGTATGTTCTATAGACCAGGCAAAAAAATCTCAGAAGACTGACAGTGGGCGAAATTTATTAAACTCTAAAAAGCCTTTTTGGCTTTTTCAAGTTTAAATCAGGAGATTGATTTGAAGTTTCTCCCGGTAAGTATCGCGAGATTTGCATCATGCGATACTTGCCGTGACAAACTTTTCTTTAATTAAATATATCCATGGACAGGTAGCCATACAGTATGGCTACCTTTCCATGGATATATTTAATTAAAGTTTGTCACAGCAAATATTGCACAAGGCAAATCTCATGAAACTTACCGGGAGTAACTTGAAAGCCTTCTGCAGAGTTATTAAACTCGGAAAAGCCATTTGCGCTTATAAATTTCGCCCTTATAAGAAGGAAACTGTATGATTCAAATTTAAGGCCTTAGGCTAAGGCTTAGTGTTCGGCTCACTTCGCACACGGTAGTATGCGCCCGATGATGTCCTGCACGCAGACATCAGAGGGCGCATTAAAGGGATTCCCCTCCCGGCGAGGAGACTCGAGTGCTCTCGCCGGGAGGGGAATCCCTTTAATGCACATGCTGATGTCCGCGCACAGGACATCAGCACGCGCATAACACCATGTGCGAAGTGAGCCGAACACTTCGCGGCTCACTTCGCACATTGGTGAATTAGGCCCTTAGTTCTTTTCTTTTAAAGCTCACTAAATAAATCAGCAAAATAATTTTGAATATAACATTTCTCTAACTATATGGTTTAGTTTTTCTCTGCTTCTTTTCTTCTAGTTCAGATTTTCCAGATATTTTATCACTATTAACATGTTTATGTTTAGGTCTTATACTTGAGTCAACTAAAATGACATGTATGTACGTATAATTTTATTTATAAAGTTAAAGACATGTGTGACTCTAGCCTCAGAGGTCTCTCTTTGTGCATGTAATCCTATCACTGGGAGTATGTACTAAAATGACCAACTGAGTGATTCAGTGAATTGCATTTAAACTGAGACATGTCTGAAGTTTCTTTTAATTCCCATTAGTTTCAGCTGCTTGCTTGCACCCTGACATAGAAGTGATTGTAAATTCAGCCAGCCAAAAGAAGTCATTAAAAACACAAAAAATATGGTCACCGAATCCACAGTAAAGCACTTTAGAAGGTCAATCTTCTAAGTCAAATTTAGGAAAATGGTGGAACACTGATAAAATCACTACCTGACTAAAGTTAATGTTTGTAATATAAAGTACATTTGCAATTTAAGTTGGTTTTATAGTGTCTGTATTGAATCAACATCATCTACTTTGCTAGACAAATACAGAAGTTATTTATCATGATATACTTTTATAAGGTGATCTTCTGGTCTGCTACCATAGATGCTCATGTGTACACACTGATAATGACCTCTACTCAAAAAAGGGAAAGGACTAGTGAAACACCAACAGGACTTCCAACTTCTTCATTTTCACTTTAAATAGAGATAATTTACTCTTACAAGGTAAGATTAGCAGACTTTCAGGCTGGCAGATAGCCTGGGGCTTTATTGCCCCTTACCTCTTATGCTATGTAAAGGCAATTCAATACAGAAGTATGATGGCAACTTAACCTGCAAATTTAATGTACATACAGTGACTTTAGTAATAATATCTTCACAAATGCACTTACATCATTCCAGTGCAATTTTTTTGGTAAATATTGTTTTTGGCAGCTGTTTGAGGTCCCAAGGAGGCTTAGGTCCCTAGGCAAATGGACAGATATTGGGCATAATAGCCATGCTTGATCCTGGCCTAAATAGAAATACACTTCAAACACTTTAAAATTAAATAGAATTAGTGTCATTGGGTTTTTGCGCATAAACAATGTTTCTTTTTAACTTTAATCTATTAGTATGACAAGAATTGTTTTTTTTCCTTTAAAAGACCAGTAACAAAATAAAAAAAAACTCTATTTCGATTGGCATGGCAGTTATTCCTACATAGTACTAGTTGTTTTTTTATTATTTGATCAGTATTCCAGAAAAGCTCAATTTAGCTGCCACTAGAAGAGAGAGAGAGAGAAAACACAACCCCATAAAAACTGAAAATTCAGCTTTAAAGAAAACATGTTTTACAAGTACTGCATTATGTTAGGTAACAGCCTGAAAGTTATTCTTAGCATGTTTTTAAAGAGGTTTATAAAGATAAATTATCTGTCATTGGGCAGATTTGTATGATACTAAAGCAGTTATACTGGTATTTGTTGCCACATTGTAGCCAATACCGCTAAATGCAGCCTGTGTCATACCCTTAGAGGTTTTCTTAATAGTTAAGTAAACCCTGGCTATAAAGAAAGCTCTACTGACCTATTGTCAGGCAATATAACGATTAAAGGGAAATAATAGTGCTGACATAACTGCACACATACATATAAAACTGACATTTTCCTCCCCCTCTCCTTTCTGTTCTGCACGAGCAGAAAAAGCTGTCTGACTGCTATTGGTTAAGCCACATAAATTAAGCTTGGAATGCAGGAGATTACAGAGGGAAAGCTGACTTGTGTTCAGGCGTTAAGTAGAAAGTAGGGCAAAAATGTCCAGGGGAGGGTACTTTTTCATGGAAAACTGGCCCGTACATGTCACACACATTTCCTGGTGCGGGAGTTTATCAGTGCTGTGTAATTAATCATTCTGCTTCAGATGAAACAACTGCTGGGAAAAAACGTTTCTCACTAAGGTATAGTACTGCATATCAAAAGATGTAATCTGACTATAGTTCCCCTTTAAGAAACTCCCAACTCACCTCTTAATTCAGCAGAGCTCAATACCCCCCTGTAGCTGCTCTCTCCCTCTGAAGCACTCCTTGTATGGGAAGAGCAAGCATTTAGCCACAGACCCCTCATCTCCCTGAAACCTCAATCCTCAGCTGATCACACAGGTGGTTGGACAGCTCTTATCTGCACATGTTCAAGTGTTAGGAAAAGGCTTTTTAGCTAAGGAGAGGGGGAGGATTTTTTCCCACAAGATCGGGTCTCTGTATAATGAGTGATGCCACTCGGGGGTGGGGCTTATTGGCACTGCACAGGTAGAGTCTGTACACACAATGCCAGGGGGAGAGGAATGCTTAAACAAGAGGCAAGTACTACAGATCCCATAATTGTTTTACGTGTTAATGTTTAAAGTGTAAGTAAACCCTGTATATAAATAAAGCTCTAATTACCTACTGCCAAGCAATAAATCGATTAAGAAATTCCTGACTCACCTCTTAACTCAGCAGAGCTCAATATCCCTCTGTAACTGCATTGTCTCAGTGAAGGGCTTCCTGCTATGGGCAGTATAGAGTTAAAGACATGCCCCATCCTCTAACTGACTTTTCTATCAACAGCTAACAGTACAGGCAGTCGGACAGCTCTTATCTGCGCATGTTCAGGGCTAAAAACAGGCTTTTCAGATAGGAGAGAGGGAGAAAAGATTGTGTCTCTCTCTGTATAGTTTGTTGTCACTCAGGGTCATGTCTTATGAGCATTGCTCAGGAAGAGTCTGTACACAGAATGGGAGGGGGAGCAGGGCTGTTTGATTAAGAGGTGAGAATTCCTGATCTCAAAATCGTTTTTATATTTTAATGTTTAAGTTTAGGTTTACACTTTATAAATATAAAATATATGTATAGTTTTGTCTATAACTTAGAGGTGCCACAGAGGAACAATGGCTAGTAGTAGTAGTAGAGGTAGGAGTAGTAAAAGGCAAGTGTTCCAAGTGTTTGGTTACAATCCAGCACTCAGTTCTTAAAGTGCACCTGTCACCTCAAAACTAATACTAATTTAGGCTCTACTAATGAAATAAAAGTTTTTGTAAATATACTGTATATGCATTTAAAAAAATTTACCTTTATACAGCGTTTTTCTCTGTCAGCCTGCCTTTTCTTTCCCAAGTTGGGTAGGGCGGGTCTAAATGATGATTGGCATTAAAACTACTCCAATCAGATCCCTGCTAGATTGTAATTTATGGGATCTAATTGGAGAAGCTATAATGTCAATCATTTAGCCCAGCCCAACCCGACTCGAGTAATAAAAATCGGCCTGACAGAGAGAAACGCTGTATAAAGGAACATTTTTTTAACACATATACTTACAGAAACGTTTATTTCATTAGTAGAAGCAAAATTAGTATTAGAGTTTTGAGGTTACAGGTGCATTTAACGGTAAGACCAGGGGTGTCCCTGAAGACTCCATTCTGCTCTCAAAGTGAAACCCCTCCATAACTCCCAGAGTCATTGCTGCCATCTCCTGTTCCTCATATTTAATAATAATGCCTTTCTGGAATTGGGAGTAAAAGTTATTTTTAAAATATATGTTATGTAAATTGTGCTTAAGGAAACCCTGGTAGAAAATAGAATCCCTTTTATGGTACTATATTGCTCTTAGGAGTCACAGACCGCCATCATTTGATCTAGTCCCTTATATTTTGTTTTTAAAAGTGAGCGCTGTTGCGATACATGTGCAGTACATTTTATATAATAAAACTTATATGGAATGTGTTGAAGGACCCATTGTTGCTGCTGGAAGTTAAGTCCTGGCATGGACTGCAATATGTGGAATAGGAAACAGACCAAACAAAAATAAAAGAGAAGGGTTGAATTATTTGAATGAATGCTGCAGACGGGTCATGCATTCTATTCTAAGTGTAGTGTCTGCTAACTAGGCTTTATGCCAAGAGCAAGTATAGCCATTTGGGCTAGTCCCAAACAATAAAAATAACCATCATGCCAAATAGAAATTTTCTCTTTTTAGTGTTACTGGTTCTTTAACAATACTGCTGTATTTTTACCCTATGCTCTCCATTTACTCCGGCAACTAGGAAGTTGCCCTACAATGGAGTGAAGTTCTATAAACTTATATAGAATACGCAAAAACAAACAAGTCTATCTTCCAAAAATATCCATGGTTCAGTACCAACTTTTATTAAAGATGGCATCAGGTGTGAGCAATTGCACACCACATACCTTCAGCTTGGACTGAATCTCACGAGACCTGCGTCTAGCAAGAACCTGCAAGTGACTAGAGACCTACAGAGAAAGAGAGAGTGGGACAGAGAGCAAGGAAATGAGAGACAGCCCAAAGACTAAGAGTAAAACCATGGAAAAAACAAACCATACAAAAACATAGATCTGAGAACCTCCTGCAGATAATGAACTAAGTAGATACAGACAGAAAAAAAAATAATAGACAAAGAACTGAAGAGAGAAAGTAAAGCATGGATATATCATAGTTCTTAGTGATATCAGTAGAAATGAGTGACCTAGAAATAAAATGCATGAGCATGCTGTATACTCTAATTGCAATGAAAGACAGAATAGATGCAGCATAACAGAGTAAGAATGGTGGTCAGCAAACTGAAGGACCCTGAGACCTGCAGAGAAAGAGAGAAAAATGAGGAAGAAAAGGCAACCCTGAATATCCTAAGAGAACCACTAGTAAGACTGGGAATAAAATTGTTTAAAAGAACATTTCAACCTGGGCTGTGAAACATCCTACCTTAATCCCAACCTGGTACTCTCGCACCTTCTTCCTAGCCAAGACTTGGATGTGACTTGATACCTGCAGCAGCCGAGGGGACACACACTGTGACAATAACACTGACGTATAATGACAATGACACCGAGACAAAAAGTGGCAGATTCATTTGCACTGGACGCTATTAACGCTATGGGTTCTAGTGTTGAATTCCAATGAATAGGCAGCATAAAAAAGATAGTAAGAAATCTAACATTTGCTATGTTTTATTGATAATGGCAGAGATTATCAGAAATTTGTAAATCATCTCATTAGAAAGATAATTACTGTAGTATTATATGATACTTTATTTGGACTTACAGTTCATTGTTTAAAACAATGATATTCCCTCTGCATTAGTTGAGAGCAGTAATAAAGGCTACACAGTTTTGTTGATCTGTGTTTCCCTTGCCATCACGTTTGTAAAAATTTTGTGCTAAATTATCTCATTACACTTAAATATATAGCGTTACAAATTAGCAAATTCAGCAATCCATCTGCCATCAGTGATAAATAAGAGAGAACTTTCCTAGACTCACTACATTTTTTGTCTTCAGTCTAAGGAGGGAATTCACCATTGAGTGAAGTGAGCTCCGAATCCTTTGCCTCACTAAGCACCGACTGATATGCGCTCGCTGATGTCCTGCACACGGACATCAGCGAACGCTTTAAAGGGATTCCAGTCTCGCGAGGCAACTCTTTTGGTCTCGCTGAGACTGGAATCCCTTTAAAGCACTCGCTGATGTCCGCGTGCAGGACATCAGCGAGCGCTTAACACCATGTGGGAAGTGAGCCGAAGGATTCGGAGCTCACTTTGCTCAATGGTGAATTCTCCCCTTAAATGTATGCACTAATATGCCAATATCATAACATGCATTTATTATTACAGTATAATATTGCCAGTTTTCAATAAAGGAAAAACGTCAGTCAGTAAACTACTGTATATAAAAGACAGAATTTACCTGTAGGGAAGAAGATGGTGTTTTATTACATTTTATTTAGGAGATGATGTAGGAGATAATTATAAAAAAAGTAGTAGTAGTAAATATGGAAGTTATTGATCTGGGGTTATTGGTCACCAGCAATGGATTTGGAAAGGAGTTTTTACTCTACAAGCCTGAACAGGCAGCAATCTTGTATTAGAATTTTCTCCTTTGTAGAACAATATGGAGATGGGGTGGCAAAGGTGTTCCTTGATGGACTTTATGGGGGTTATTCTCTAAAGTCCGAATTATCACATAAAGGTGTGAATTCGCCAGCTAAAGACAGTCACAATAGACTGCCTCTGTTGCAGTCGTGTCTTTATAATGAGAATATTGTTGCAGTCGCAAC